>JBANCZ010001163.1:0-24086 GCA_037040025.1 Sphaerogastrella javana | reverse complement strand
TGAGCGAAGCACGGTAGTGCAGAGTGAGTTGCCCCGGCGCCTCAAATTAGTGATGATTTAGCGGGCTTTAGAGCCGAACGGGGTCGTTTTTCTTTGGATACTTTCTTTTGTCGAAACAAAAGAAAGTATCTCGCCAAAGGCGAAAGCTTTTTCCTTTCACAGCGGAAATAGTAAATGCCATGCATCAAAAGAAAACGCAGAACTCTTGCATAAACTTCAATGATGTTTATTTAGCCAACAAATCCACCTGAGTAAAAATATTCCAACTTGAAGGCAGTTCGCCATAGTGTTTCATAATAGTAAAAATTAAGTAATTGATTAAAGATGTTTTTTAAGTTAGATTTTTGTTCATAAAAGCAATAAGGCGAAAACTTGCAGGCACCACGAATTCTATTAAATTTTTAGCAATCTGGAGTTAAGTATGATTACGGAACCCACAAATAAAAAACAAATTGCACTTCGTCTGTTTTTCTTAATTCTGATTGTTCTTGTAATTTATTGGGTTGTCACATCTATATGGGGCTGGTTTTCATCTTTAAAATCTGACCTTGCTGTTGGTCTTTTAACCGCATCAACAACTATTATTGTAGCAACATTTACTCTTGTTATAGGCCGCTATTTCGAGCGAATAAAAGAAGCTGAGTCACAGCTTAGAACACAAAAAATTCAAATGTATGATAACTTCCTAAAAAAGTTCTTTGAACTATTTCATAACGAAGGATAACTAGACTCAGAAAGCCTTGTTTCATTTCTACAAGAGTGGCAAAGAAAATTAGTAGTTTGGGGTGGAGCGGGGGTTCTAAAAAGCTTCATTAATTAAATGGAAAGAGAAAATGACCACTGCGGAGCCAAATGCTCTGACTGTATTTCTAATGGGTGAATTTTTCATGTCAATGAGAAAAGATATTGGACTTTCCAATAGTGGCATACACATTTAATTTTAAGGCATGCAGGTTTATTTCTTTCCCAAGCAAAGAAAAATCCAAATATCACTTTGGCTGAGCTTGGTAAGCTTGAAAAAGAGTTAGGGCAAACAATTATTAAAGGCCAAACTCTATTAAATGTTCCTGCGTGGTATTGGCCTAGCTAAAAACTGATATAATAAGGATTTTGTTAAATTCTATATGTTTCAATTGTAAAGGTATTCTATATAAAATGTTATATACTTTTATCGAAAGAGTGGTACGCAGTGTTCTATTACACATAAAATATTTTAAATAAAATAATTCAAATGTATTAATATTAATCAAAAAAATTATTTTCAATTCGATGCATGTAACAATTTAATAGAACAAAGATTTAACAATAGAATATCAAAATTTGTGATGGAGACAAAAAATTAATCGGTGCATTCATTTATGGAATAGATCAGCAGGCTTTGGGGCATTTCTTGACGTTCCTATAGCAGATGTAAGCTGCACGGAGAGTAAAGATACTATAAAACGATTTATCTTATATATGGTATTATTGAGTCTTACCCTCATTAGAGTTGGCTGAATACTTTCGCAATTCACACACATTATTGAAACATTTCTCCGTGATTGTTCCTTTTTTCCTTAAGCAGCCGCATGTTGGAGGTTTCGGGAACTGTGCCACTACAGGGCATCGCAATTTGGAGCATTTCTTTGAAGAGAAGTTCTTGCAGAGCTTCATATCGACAGGCACAAGAGCTGTTAGTAGAAAATTTAAATAAATATATCATATTTGATTAATCTGAAGTAAAACTCACGTTTTTTTCCACTCTTGATTCGTGCAGCATTCTCTTCTTCCATCAATTTTGGCGTTTGGAATGGACGACAGATGCAATCTTCTAGAGCCCAACATAAGTTGGGATGGTAAATGGAAACATCATCATACTCCAAAGACGTACAATGCTTCGGATTAGATTGTTTCTTCAGCTTAATCAAGAATATAGCTTCCGCCACACATAGTACGAGTGTAGCTATAAGAATGTAACGGAACATATTTGGGGTACTCGTCTTGAGGATGATAAGTGTGATACTTATTGTTTCGACCTCGAGTTTGAGCGCTTTTTATAGCAAATTTTTGGCATATTTTAATTATATATTTATTTGCACAGTTGCCACGATTTGTGCGTTAAGCAAACATTATTTATTTATAAGCGAAAGAGTCTTTTCCACGAGTGAGTCACCAGATTCTAAAGCAAGGCAAATATACTTAAGATCTAGAATCTAGAATATAATAATATAAGTTTGTTTTATATAACCAAACATATAATATGTTGATATGATATGAAATCATTATATGCTAATATATTATTTCATTCCATATTTAATAAATTTATTTCTCAGATTATGAGAGATATATGTGGTGTTTAATGTGTGCAGTTTTTGGGGTAGATGGAATGTTTAGAGAAATCTGTTTGGAAAATGCGAAATAAAATTAAAATAAATAATTATGACACGTTCTTTTGTACTGCGGTTGGTAATTACACGCAGCAGTCATTAGCTCATTAGCATTAGAAGTGGCAAGGACAGCGCGAAACACCAACAACAAAAACAAGAAGAAGAGCAACAAAGAGTGTTAAACAACGCCATTAACCCTTTAGGGCAGGAGAAAGTGGGGCAAGGGAAAGGGAGGCTGTTACTGTACTGCCAACTGTCTGTTGGCAGTTGGCTTAGTTAAGTAATAATAAAATAATAAACAAAAAGTGTCATCAGCACGAAAGGACCAAAGGGCGCTGGTACGGTAAGGAGGGCTGACGAGGGGGTTGCAGTGGTGGCAGTAGCTGAAATCCTGACGGATTTCGCATGTAATTACTTCAATTAAACCATCTGTGACAATTGCCGCAGCCAAACATGAAATTCAACTTTACTTTTAAAATTCCCAATTGAGTTGAGGCGCATTATCCTTGCGCATCCTCAACATCCTCAACATCCTTGGCATCCTTACCATCCTTGGCTACCTTGGTAGCACCGGCATTCGACTCACCCTTGGGCCAAATGCTACTTATATTTACCTTTGCCTTTTGCCGCATTACCTTCTGCCTTTGCCTGGTAATGGGGTGACATTTATGGCACTTTATCAACTCGAGCAGTCAATAATGCCTCCATATCCGCACAGATACATAAATGTGGCTTCAAAAAAAAAAATAAAAAACAAAAAAAACAACCACAACAACAACATTAAGTTAAAAAAATAAGGAAGGTTGTAAGAAAAATCTGTTAAGAAAATTGTAATGCGATAAAAATGAAATTTTAAAATTTATATGCCGCTTATTTGCCTTTTTTTTTGTGGGGGGTTTTCTTGAAACTTAAGCTACAACTGAAGCGCCCTCTTGTTCCCACCCAAACTCCCAACATTCATCTTCTCGCTTTAGACATTCACCAAGTTTTGTTATGACAACTGAAAGACATTTGAAAACTGTGGCAAAGCGTGGAAATGCGACTGCGAAAATTCACTGTTGCCAGGGCATTAGGCAAATGGATCCCGCCGGATTAGCTATAGGGGGTTGGCGAGGGGAGCAGGCTGGATCTGTGATGGGGTAGTGAGGGTTCTGGCTGCTACTTAGGCGCTGCCCTGGGAGTTTTTCGCGCTCTGACAAAACTTTGCAGCGTAATTAGGGAGTATCATTTAACCAGATCTTCTGACTTCTGATGTCGGATGTCGGATGTCTGATGCCTGACTGTTGACTGCTGACTGTTGACGCTGCTGACAACTTGATTACGTTTTTTGTTTTTTCAACAACATTGTAAAAGTTAATTGCCAGCTCAGCCTTAAAGCCTGATGAGCATTTATCACCCTCTGCCCCATGGCCCTGCGTCCCGTCCCGTCTTGTAACAGCAACAACTTCTTTAGGTTTGCGTGTCGTCTCGTGTCGCCTCGTATCGTTCGCAGTGTTGTTGTCGTTGTTGTTGTTATTGTACTGTGGCATGCAACAAAAAAGAAAAAGCGTAGCATTCATTAGGCCCGCCACGTAGCGTCTTGTTACCACATTTTTCAATTATAGCACATTTCCTGTCTGTCGCTTTGCCCCTTGTATTTGGAACGTGTTTATGCCCTTGCTTTGGGTACTTGTAGCTCAGTTAGTAGACCTCTTAAGTATACACAAACTAATTGATCTGATTATGCAATCTATCTTACCACTCTACTATCCGAACTCGGCTCTACGAGTTGATGTAGCGCTAAAATTTGCTGTAGGACTCTGTGAGAACTCTTTAAATCTGTCAACAATATTCTACGGTTGTATAATCAATATCAAAGGGCTCTACACATACGTGCTATGGTATTATAAAATAAATCTATAATGTGTGATCATCCCCTCAAAAAAAAATTTATCATTTCTTAGTTATCGTATGTAAAAATGTATAATGTTCATGTAGTGTATAAATTATTCGGATGGACTTGACTTGCATGCAGTTTTTTGCTCTTGCAAATGAAGAATTATTGCATTTTAATTTGGCAGTGGTCTAAAAAAAACCAACTGAACCGAACGTGTGCAGGTGGTGCAGCTTTACTGTGGCAGTGGTTCGATGGTTCCACGTTTATCCTTATCGGGGTGGCAACAATTTGAAGGGACACGGCACAAATTCCGAACTCCGGCTCCAACTAATGAAGTGCAGTTCAAAGTTCAAACCGCCTTACTAATTAGTTAGTAAAGGTCTAACTAAAAACTGAAAAGAACGTGCCACAATGTAAGGCACAGGGGCTTTCTCTCTCTCTCTCTCTCTCTCTTCCGCTCTGAGTGACACCCTCTGTCTTTCTCTTGCTCTATCAGCTCATCATCATGGTCGTCATTTGACTGTGTGGGTCAGTCAGTTAGCCGGCGGCTGTCCCACAAAAAAATTTATTGTTAAAAGCCGCTAATGAATTATTTACTGCCCATTTTGCTATCCTTCTCCCTCTGCCAGGTCCCATCCCTTCTCCCTGTCCATCTCTCCTCTCGCTTGCTCCCACTCTCTGGCAACTACTCCACGCATTTTTCAACCAGTTCACACCCTTAATTAACTGTCTCTCCATAAGTGTGTGAGTGTGTGTGTGTGTGTGTCTGTGAGTATGCGTGTTACCACATTAAACAGTCAAGCAGTCAGTTGTAAGCAGTCAACCCCATAGAGGGCACCCTCTGTCCTAAACTCCTCCGTATCCTCGTCCGCTTGACCAACTTTGTTTGTTGTTTTTTACCAAAGTGGTCAAAATTTTGCGTGTTTTTTATATGCATTCATTCATTTTTATTTTTGGCTTTCGTTTTTGTGGTTTGTCGAGTTAGGGCCGTATTTCAGGTAATTGCCTAAACGGAATTATGTTTATTAGGCATTTAATAAGCGTGTTAAAGTTTCGACTAGTTCCGAACCCAAAAGATATATATAAATTCAGACTAATTTGAAAGAGCTTCAGTAGGAGAAACTTAGTAAAATTATTTATTAATGAAATGATTCAAAAGAAAATTTGTCTACGTTTCGTTTTTATTAGACAAAAATTATATTTATGATATATTATTAAATTAAAAATGCATATATTTATTTTAAAAATTCTTACCCCTATACAGTTTTAGCTATTGTTCTATTAAAAATACCAACATAATATCCACATAAAGTGAGCAAAGTGTTTTATATTGTTGAATGCTCTTTAAAATCGTGTGGGGAAATCAACGATTACTCTGGGTATTCGAGCTACTCACATGTGTATGTATATATTCACATTCACACACACATTCATTTCGGTATGCAATTCCATCCATCAATCATGATGTGCATTATGAATAACAATTTTAATCACTCGGAATTACGCAGAAGAGCGCACATGATGAATTGCATATTATGACGGCGTATATACCATATATTCGTACAGTTTTATAGATCTATTCATATGATTGTATGTGTGAGTACAACTGTGGTTGTGGGTGTGCATGAGTATAAGCGTATTCACTTGACAATCACTTTTGTTTTATTGCGATTTGCCAGCCCTGACTGACTCAGCCAGCAGCAACAATGGCATGCAACACCAACAACAGCAACACCAACAGCACCAACAACACCAACAGCAACAACAGCAGCAACAGCAGCAACACCAACAGCAACAACAACAACAACAACAATAGCAGCAGCAACACACGGAGAACAACGGCAAATATTTCCACTTGGGATAACTTGAGAGAGCAATTGCAACCTGCAGCAGATGTTGTTGTTGGTGCGAGGGCGGGTTGCCAATGGGGTTGGCAGTGGGAGGTGATAGGGTGTCTCGGTCTGTGGTTGTGCAACGTCTCTCGGTGGCAAAGACAATGAGCTGCTCTGCCTGCTGCCAAATTGTTGTGTAGTGCAAAAATGCGGCCATATGTGTGTGGCAAAAGAGGCAATCGACGACAACAACAATTGCTCCTTGCCACAGCAACAGCAGCAACAGCTTCAACAGCAACAACAACAACGAACCATTTACCAAGAAAATGAAAATTTATTGTCAGAAAATGAAGGAAAGCTCAACGCTCTGCGTCTGCACTGCGTTTAGTGTTAGTTAGAAATCAAGCACATACTCCCCATACAACAACAGCAACATCAACAGCACCAACACCAGCAACATCAACAACAGCAGCAACATCAACAGCAGCAACTAACAAGGCAATCAAGGTGCTTCTTTGTTCCTGCCTCTGCCAGTGTGATTGCTCTGCTTTTCTCTGGATTTCTACCCTCAACTATGATGGGGTTTTCTTACATCTAAGCAAAGAGTGGCTACACTGCGCAAAAAAACACAGTACACACATTTCAAACACATGTATTGAACCCAGAAAATGTATTAAATATGTCGTTCGTTACTTCGATTCCATTGTGAGAATAAAATTCTATATATATTTTTATGCTCTTAAATTGGAAAATATAAATTGAGCATAAATTTGTTGAAGTGTATTGCAACAATTGCTGTTTGCTGCTGAGCTGCATTGTCATTGGAATTGCTCTCGATTTGTAGCTCAATAGACGCTCAAGGACATCAAAGCCGAATGGAATGAAACGCCATGGCACGGAATGGAATGGAATGGAATGGAACGCACGTTTAATGGCGCCTTACAAAATGGAGAAACAACAGCAACAACAACAACAACAACAACAAACTGAAACAAAAGCAAACAAACGAGGAAAAGCCGCAGAGCCTGGGGCTAATGGAAAAGATGCTGGGAAATGCCAGAAAATGATAATGGGCAAACATTTAATGCACGTTATTGCTCCAGAGTAACAACACCAAACAACAACAGCTACAAAAGCAATTTGCCTGTGTGGCCAGTTTCCATCACCCCCACCGCTCTCCTCTTCCGCGCTCTTCCTCCCTCCAGCGCCCAGCGTCGAGCTAATGCAGTGAAATATTTATTGAAATTGTCTGGTCCCCAAGGGGCCAATGCGGTGTTGTCAGTAACTGCTATTAGGCGGGGTCTTTAGCCAACTTGCAGCTGGGAATTGGATTGGGATTGGGCATGGTGGGTGGGACTGGTGCTTAGACGAGCCACTGAGATTGGGATTGGCATTAGGATTGGCATTGGGATTGGATATGCTCGTATTTAGCTGGCTCCGACCAAGAGCTAGGGCTCTTGATGCCCAAACACAGCTAAGGGTGAACTTGAATAAAGTTCTGTTCCACTTCGTGACACGTTTCGATAATATGATGCTAGATAATAATATATGAACGATCGTATATGGTAGTCTTAAATGTTAAACCACTTTTAATATAATATAATCTTTTAAAAATAAAACAACCATTACAGCCTTGGAAAGGTAAATCATTTCATATAGGAAAGTATAAACAAATTTTGAATAGGCATTGCGGTAAAACAGTAAGACCGTTTTACACAACTCTTTCGCTTTAATAGATGTCTGAAATTATAGGTATATAATCGAAGTTTTGACAAGGTTCAACCCACTCGAATATATTGAAGCCTTATATCAAGCATTGGATATTTCTCACGGTCTCAGCTCTAGCGAAAATGACGACGCCGAATGTGGGAACAGCGAGTGGGAAAGAGAAAGCATGACATGAAGTGGGAGAGACGCAAGGGAGAGGGAGTGTCCACAATTTACGAGTCTCTGTTTGGCACTTTTAGCATTATTGCCATAGCACGAGTGTTTTAGGCCCAAAAATGTAGGACAGCAATAAGTTCGCACAGTTCACAGAGGGCACAGTGGTTACAGAGGGTGCAGGGGGTACAGTGGGTACTCAGCAGAGCCGTGCACTTGATTATAAATTACGCACATTAATGCAATTAACACAGTGAAAGAGAAAGAAACAGTGAGAAGCAGAGAAAAGGAGAGAGAGAGAAAGAGAGAGAGAGAGGGAGAAAGAGGGTAAGTAAATAAGAGAGAGTACTTTTGGCGCATTCACCTGAAATCGAGTACCCGCAACGAAGCGATGCCTCTCGAGTCGAGTGGGTGCTTCAGCTTGGCAAGAAACATATTCGCAGCGTCAAGGGCTGCAGCGGATCAATGGATGCGAGGGATGCAGCACACTTTTGTTTGCTGTAAATATTATAGCTGATATCGGGTATAAATATTTATGCGGATATGGATACTTGTGGTGCCTTGTTATTGTTCTTGTTGTGGTTGTTGCTTGTGGCACGTGGCGCGTTGGGCGCATGCGAAACTGCAACATTTGAAGTAATTATCACACGCGTGGCAACCCTGTTCACTCACTCACCCCCTCCACTAATTGCTGCCATGTTATCGAAAGTGGGCGTGACCCAACTGTTGACAACCGAACAACCGAACAACCAAGCAACCAAACAACAACAATAACAATAACAAATTATTAGACGAATGCGGCACGCGGCGGACGCGTCAAAAAGCCGTTGATTATATAGAAGATCAACCGTTCACCAAGGGCGGGGGCGTGACAGGGTCTCGTCTAATGGTTCTCGTTCAGCTACAGCATCAACATCAGTTGCATGGGGCTAGGGTTTTATTTCCGATTTGAATGCGAAGGTTTTTAAGCTCTTAATGGCCACTTGATGCTTAGGTGACCGACAAATGCGTGGAAAATCTCACAACGTTCTCCTGCTTTTGTTACTTTTGTTGTTTTTGTTTACATCTTTATTGTTGTTGTTGTTGTTCACCCAGGAACTTATGCTATAATACTAAGTGAAGGAACAAACTTAGTTCTATGAAGAAAAATGTATTAAAGTTGATGTTTGATACAAGCTTCAGCAGAGACAAAAGAAGAACCTTATTTAGAATGATAGTTGAAAATGATGAATAGATATACATGATATATTTATATATTCCAGTTTTTAAAATGGAAATTTTTCTTCAAAATATATATAGCTTTGTGGAATGTATTACATGGTATATCATACTATTAAGTTCGAACAGGTACAGAAGAACAAGACTCTAAAAAATCTTTTAAATATTCCAATTAACCTATCATAATAGTTAAATTGCTCTATTTATAACGTTCTATAGGATCTGCAACTAACACCAAAATGCAACTCGATACGCATTCTAATTAAAATTGAAAAATTGAACGAATTTCAAATCATGAACCCAAAAATAGAAATATGTTTGATCCCCACACGTAGAAAGAAAAAAATGCAATTACATTCGCATTTCGCATGCGGCGAGGGGAGTTTACGGTTTGCATAGAAATGGGCATCATACATGAATATGAATTATTATTGGATGGACCAACATACAGGCGCACTAATGGAGTGGGATAGAAACGAACAACCAATCCGTCTGTGAGCCACAAAAAAGGCGCAAAGAAAAACTATGAAAAATATGAGGTTTTCATGCATGTCAACGAACCAACAGTCAAAATGAATATGGAATGCAGGCGCAGCAACCACAAAATCCAAAAAAAAAAAATAGAAAAAAATAGAAAAACACTGAAATTTACTAAATAATTTGTGGCTGTTCTGGCACATGGTCTGTTTGTCCCCCTTTAACCCTATGCCTTAACCCCAGAGCAGCAGCTTTATCATCTTGTTACATGTTTCAATTTGACGTCTATCAAAAAAGCATTCACCAGTTAGACCTGTCCCTCCCTTACACACTGAGAGAAAAATGTATGCATACAGAAACATTATGAATGAATGAATAATATAATTAAAGAAAGGGTCGCAGAAATATCTCAAAGTAAATACAAATGTTTTACGTTGACAAATTTTTAAAAAATTAAAATAGTATTCATTCTCTCCTTGAGTTTTTTATAGTGCATTGCAGTTTGAGTGTTTGTTTATGTGTGGAACGTGGGGCGTGACAGGTATATAAATCAAAGCCGTTCAGCATCCATTGGTGTTCCATGTGTGTATGTGTGAGTGTAAATGTGAGTGTGAGTGTGAGTGTGAGTATGAGTGTTGTGTATTCCATAATATGTCTAACGTTTTTCTTCTTGCTTTCATTTTTGCGCTTTGGCTGCTGTTGTGCGCCCAACTGTCAGCGAAAATTTTGAAAAATGGCAAAATGCCATTGATGAAACTAAGCTAGCCACAAAAAAAAAAGAAAAATAGAAAGATAGAAAGCGAGAGAGAGAGAGAAAGAAAAAAGAGAGAGCAATGGAAAAGGAAAACATCGAGGCCTGTGCTACGGTCGACGCGGCTTTATGTAAAAAATATGGTGCAATGCAGTGGCAGGTGGTGGAAGCAGCGGCTTAATCTAAGCAAGGACAAAAAGAGACAGAGTCTATGATCGAAAGAGCAACAGAGTGAAAGAGAGAGACCGAGAAAAAAGAGGGAGATGCACAATATGTTAGGCACAAGGCGTGTTGGCTTACAATATCCCAAAGCGAAAAGTCATGTATGAAGTTTTTTGTCCATTCTCACTGCACTGATTAATTGAGGAATGTGCCTGCATGGAGAGATGAGGAGATGGAGAGATGGAGAGGAAGGGAAGCTAGATGTCACAACTGGAATTTGCTAATGGCCATATGAGGCGTATGCGTAATATGCAATAGAAAAAGTAGCTTAAGAATTTCATATCATGCAATGGGTAAAAAGGCATAAGACCCATGGAATACATAGAAGACAATAGTTAAGAGAACAAGAAATGACATACACAAAAAATAATATCACAGAAAAAGCCTGAAATTATCCCTGAAAGGGCATACAGAAGAAGCTCTTCAAATGAACTACATTCGTGCAAAGGAAGCTCAATTAACAATAAATTTTAATAACGTTATGATTAAATATAAAACAAAATAACTTTACAATATTAAAATATACTCTAATTCAAGGCATTCAAATTGCATAATAACACAAATAGTTTAGACATACTTGTATTTTGTGAAACGTAAATAAACTTTTTTATTTTCGATTCGTGAAAGATACATTATTCATACACCTAGGGGCCTTAAAAAAACGAATATTGCTTAAATTTCGGTAGATTTTATTTGAAAATAAGAACATGTTCCTTTAACATTTCGCTCATGATGTTTTCCACTTTAAATGGAAGCCTTTTCTTTTAATAATGAAATAAATATACTATTATTTACATCTTATAATGAATTTATTCTTTCAATGTCGACATAACACCTGATATTCATAAACCATTTATGATTATACGATTATATATATTTGAATATAAATAAAAATGCTCCCTCTGTCTTTTCGATGTTCTTTCATAAGACATTAGAAAGAGTACATATCTATTCGTCACTCGTCAGCCAATTGTTCCTTGTTTTTAGCCTTGTTCCATGTTTTTGCTGCCCTTTTCTATATTGTTGTCCTTTGCTGTTTTTGTCGCTCTTGTTGTTGCTCTTGATGGCATATGGTATTATGCGGCGACTTGCATTGTTTGCGTTTTCGCTGCTCGAGGCTAGCAGTCTTGGCAACTTTGTACATTTTTTAATGGATTTGAGCCAACAATAAAAAAAAAGGAAAAAAACGAAGCGCAACAACAGCGACAAGCAGAACAATGCGGCGCATTGAAGTGAAGAATTCACACTCGCGCGTTTTCCGCGCGTTTTTAAACGCGCACGCAGCAGCATGGGAAGATGGCGTTCCCCTGTATCTGTCATGGAAAATGCTGTTACCCGGACTTCCTGATCGTGGGTAGAGCAGGCAGTGGATGTTGAGCCTGTGTATGCTGGGCCTAGGCAGTGTTGTCAATTTGGCCAAAGTGGTTTTTCAGTTGCTTTAGCCCGAAGAAAGGAATCGGCCGCAGGAGAAGAGACAACAGTCGGAGTTGGTGTGTAAATTGCACTTGTGCGGCATTTTAATCACTTAGGCAACGACGCCTACATTGGCTCCTAACTATACCAGGAGAGTCTACACTCATTCTATTTACCTAATGACAGCGAAAAGTGCCAGACTTAGCAGCTCCGACTAAGCGACTAAGGAGGACTAAGGAGCTGCGACTTATACCGTCTGCATTTACCGTTTTCTTAGACAAGTGTTGAGATCCAAAATAGCTATTACACTGCTACAACAATTAACTACTGCTTCCAACAATTAACTACTAAATATTAATATTAATATTAATTTAAAATATTAAATTATGATTAATATTAATTTTACATTTTAGATTTATTCCCTATACTTATATCATTTATTAAGATCTCAATTCGACATAGTGTTGCAGATTTATGTTATATATAATAATGCAAAATAATCATTAAAATCTAAGTGTAATGGAATTTAATCGAAACTTTTTTCTCTCAGTGCATTTGTCCTTGCTGAAGTATTCGAACTTCTTGAATTTGTTGTTTCTGCTGTGATTTTAATGCTAAGTCCATTTCATTACACTGAAATAAGTCAGCCACACACACACTCTCTCACACACATCTATACACACCCACACACACACACATCCACCCACACACACACATACACACATGTGGCAGGGCTTTTGTTTAACGCATTTCGCATCAGTTGAAAGAAAATTTGCATTTGGCTGCTGCTCCATTCAAGCGCTAACAATTGCTGCCTCTACCTGCCATTGAGGGCGACTCCTGCCAGGGATGCGGGTGCCGCGGGTGCTGCGAGTCCTGCCCAGCTGTGCCCTTTTTTTGTGCTTTGCTCTGGGTTGCTCGCTTTTTGCTTTTGTGTGCCACCTTTTGTTCCTTGCTTCCTTGTAGCTTGTACCTTGTGCCTGGTGCCTTGTGCCGTGCGCCAAAAAAGACGCGCAAAAAATATCTTTTGATTTGCTTTTGGAACGCGCGCGCGACTTGCAATCGCACAAAAAGCCGCTCTTTGATAGCTTTCATTTATGATTAGTATACACGTGAATGTGTGAGTGTATGGGTGTATCCTTTGACAGGACTTGCTGACTGTCATCAATCAAAAAGTGCGCAAAATCAAAATGTCATTTATATGCTTTTACAAGGATCGATTTCCCTGTCTCTCTTTCTCTCTCTCTCTCTTACTAGAGTAACAATCCTCTCTCACTCTTCTGCAGTCCCCTCTTTCCCTCTATATATTGCTTTATTTTGATCCAGATTTTTAAGCTTTTTGTGAACTGTTGTCAGGACAAGCTGTGCCTCAAGAATCAAACAGAGAGAGTATTCATTTATACTATTATAGCAATACCAGTCATATTTAGAGGGCGCTAAGAAGGTGTAAATTTACGTTTTACAGAATAAATGCACTTTATTTTTACAACCGATCCATAGATACAAAGGAAAATAGATCAAGGTTAAATCTGCCTGTAATCAGAAGGTAAAAAACAAAACTCATGTTAGGTCATTTGATTTCATAAGAATAATAAATGGTATGTGTATATCTAACCATTGTCTTAGCAGTTTAAATATATGGCAAAAAGTACTAAGTACATTACCATCAAGGACTTTACAATGCCTATATTTAATTACAGCTAATTAAACATCTAATACATGCCTCTATATAAAACCATATGCAGCTAATCAATATTCATTTTCCTATTTGCAATTGTAGGTAGAGCAGCCCTTCAACCGACCCCCTTCTCACTCTTTACATTATGCTAAATTAACTTGGAAGCAAGTTAACCTATGGGGCCAGATCTCGGTACAAATTTATATTAATTAGATTGTTAATCAAACTCAAAACTTGACTTGTAATTATCGAGGCAAATGTTCAATCTCTGCAAACTAATTGAGTCAAGGGTAGCATTAGACTAAACTTGGTTTCTCTGTGCGCCTTACCACGCCCACAATTACCAGGCACTTTAAAATTTTCAATTTAATTCATTACAGTTGCACAAAGCTTAGGCTAAAAGCTGAAGAAAGCGAAAGAGAGAGAGAGAGAGAGAGAGAGAGAAAGAGTAAGAGAGAGAGAGGTGAGCACATCGTGTGGCAACCGCAGGAATTATAACAATTTTACACGTGAAAGCGACATAAGTCAGCGCTAGGCAGGCACGCCGGATGTCAGGATGTGCCAGGATGTGTAACGACATATGTCACTAACTGCCCCTGTCACTGGGGTTGCAACTGCACCCAAACACCCAACCTCCCAGCCAATCACCCAACCACTCATCCAACCCCCAAAGAGAATCCAACGAAGCAACAAACCGCCCACGCAATCAAATGATTCTGAATCATTAGGTTTTTTCTCTTCGTTTCTTACCTTTACATTTCTCCCCCTTGCTCTTCTTACTGCTGTTTTTTAGCTCTTTGGGGTGGGGCTGCTTTGCCTTGTGCAATCTGTAGTCCTGCCACCTCCTGCTGCTTCAATTGAGACAGTTAGTTTAACTTGATGTTCATTATAATCCACTCTGAGCTGCATGTTGCATGAGTGCGGAGCAAAGGGGCGGAGGCAGCAAGGCAGAGAGGCAACTCGGCAGGTCGTTCAGTCGTTTGAGTATTCCCCGAAGCACTAAAGCACCAGCAACACCCCCTGTGCCCCCCCCCCTCCTTCTACCAATCCACCACCATCAAAAGCAGTACAACCATCCACACCCCCTTGATCTGAACTCTATTATTAAATGCACTTTTAATCTTGGCTGCCTCTCACTCAGTCTATCTGTCTTTTGCCCCTCTCCAACCCCCTCTCACCCACTTTCACTAGGAGGGAGTGCTTGATGTTCGCTTTTTCAATGATTTTTCCATTTTGCACCCTCAAATGGCGAACGATTATCACCCTTAAATGGTACTTTACACACACAAAGAATGTCATGCATTGAATGGAATTGAACCGGTAGCAGTCCGAGTACCCGCTTCTGCACCATACCACACCGAACTTTAACGGCAA
The DNA here is from genome assembly GCA_037040025.1 of Sphaerogastrella javana. Classification (NCBI taxonomy): domain Eukaryota; kingdom Metazoa; phylum Arthropoda; class Insecta; order Diptera; family Drosophilidae; genus Sphaerogastrella; species Sphaerogastrella javana. Next base: position 8,998 of record JBANCZ010001163.1, on the reverse strand, counting down.
AAGCTACACAGAGGGAAAAGAGTGGTTTAACGATAGAATAGTAACATATTCTAAAGCAGATCTGCTAAATATTATATATAAACTAACTCTGTTAACTAAAATGACTGATTAAAAATCGAATCTCTCTTACTTTTGAACAATAACCTCATTCAACTTTTTTTCGCTCAGTGTACCCATTCAGTGGCAATCCGGCTCGAGTGCAAGAGTTGTTTTTTTATGTACGTGCTGATATCATTTAGAACGTGGTCAGGCATATATGTATATGTGCAGAGAGTACAATGGAACATCTCGTAGATTAGTTTGCTTTTATACAATATTTATTTAACTTTTTGCCCAGTGATTTCTCGACTTGATTTGAGTGTGGCATCCCCCAGCGGGGCAAGGAAGAGGTGAAGCTGGAAAAGAAATGAATAATTTTATTAAAAATCAATGTAAAACTAATGCAGAGCACAAAAATACGAGCACTTAAAAATATATAAATGTATATTTTAAGCCTTTATCTGAATATTTTGTAATGCAATGTTTTAAATTGAAGCCTTGAGTGTTACTAATGGAAATCCAAAGAATACTTACAAAAACCATAAGCTAAAATCTTAAACAAACTGTAAATCAAGTTGTTACAATGCATGCTTGACTGCAGCACACCCGTTCACTGGATGATATATAGTATGTGCCATAAGCCAGCTCCTCAACAGCCTGTCATTTCGCATTTATGACAAACTTGTAGTAGCTCATTGCTCGCATCAGCTCCAGCTGGTCTGTCTGGTCTGTTTGGTCTGTCTGATCTGTCTGGTGTCGATTAAATGAACTCGTTGGACCAATCCGACTCAAACCCAACACAGGAATCAGATAATAAACCCCTCAGTCCTCAACCCTCAGTGCAGAGACCAGAGAACACAGAACACAGAACACACGGGCACAATTACACGGCCGCAGACCCTAAAAACATTGCACAAACAACTAAGTAGAACTCGTAGCAAAATTGTGCCTGATGGCCATACAAAGATGGATGAGGCAGCAGCAACAGCAGCAGCAGCGGTGAATACGGTGAAAACGATGAAAAAAGCTGAAACCACCCTGTGTAAACGCTGTGGGTTGGGGTTTGGGTTGGCTCTTAAAGAGCACATAATTGGTCTGTAATCTATTTTTGACAGATTGAATTTCGCTTTTATCTTGATTTTGTTTTGACTGACTCGGTCGAAGCTATAGCTTCTGGTAATTGAGTTCTACTACTACGTACCGAGACAGATAGAGAGAGAGAGAGAGAGATAGAGAGAGAGAGAGAGAGAGAGGGCAAGAGATTCCACCCACTTGTGGGCTGCTGCATAGGGTTGCTCTCTACCTGTTGTCGTTTGTTGAAAGTAAAGATCTGCTAAATGGTCCCCCACTCTTGCACTCGATGTGTCTCCAGTTTAATATGATAAGTGGGTTGTTACTTGGGTTGAGTTGGCCTGGATCCGTATTCGGCTTACATTTTTTGGGTTTCGGATTGCACTCGTCAAATCGGTTAAATGCCAATTTATGCCTCGGCAAATTGGTAATTTTAAACCACAAAAAAAGATTTGAAGGTACAGATTGCACAGACAACAAAAAAAATGTGTTGGCATTCGTTTATCAGTGCCATTATTCATGAATATGGCTCAAGTGTTTTGCATTTGATAATAAATTTTATTAGCCCCCGTCAATTCCCCCTAGGCGTCACCTAACTTTTGCTACTCTACATAATTGGGCTGTCATTGTGTAGAACGACAACAAAAATAAAACAGAAATAGATTGCAGATTAATTCATGCTTTAATTTCGCACATGAACGCCTTTTGCATTTTTTCTGATAAAAGCCTAGTAGGTCATATAGTATTATTAGTATTATATGTATAATATATGGAATATTGTATATTTATTTACAGATTCACCTTGAATTCAAAAATAAGGCTATCCAATCAAACAAAATTGTTGGTATGTTTTCCAAGTTTACAGTACAAGTTTTGCACTAGTCATCGGTTAGCATACCCGACTAGAGCATGAGCACATGCAAACTGCATAAAATTACGTAAAGTGTGTCACCCTTAACTACCCCTAACCGTACGGTAGCCTTAACCCTATGCAAAAGTCAATTCAATTCGAAAATTGTTTGGCATGTTGCATAACCTGTAATTTTCACACTTGCCACGCCCCTACCCTTACCCCTGGCGCGACGCATGTTTCAACTTTTTATATTGTACTCGTTTTGTCATTTATTCATTTGCAATTCCATTCAATGTGAGGCGCTCGCTGCGCATTTAATGAAATCTCCGCTTGCGGCAATCCTCTCTATATACACACAGATATCCGGGCATATATATGTGCGTACATATGTAGTGCATATATATAATCAATATGGTAGCAAGGGTACGCCCCTGTACCACGGGGGGGTCGGTGTTACCGCGCTGCTATGATACCCACTTGCCGTTAACCAGAACACAGGACGCAGGACACAGCACACAAAACAAACAACTTGCAACGACGAATGAAGTTTCACTCAGGACACAACAACAACAACGGGAACTACAAGGACCTCATCGACTGGTGCTGCTGCTGCGCCACAAAACTTTGTTCAATTTTTTGCAATTAAAATGATTTTGTTCACATGACACCCAGCTGGGGTCCCAGCTGCCCCGAGACTGGGCACAACTTTAGCTTTAGCGGTGCAGTAGAACCCTTTCCCACCCTGCCCTGACGTGCCCATTCGACGGTTGTCAAGGCGACCTCATCAGCGTTAATAGTGACTAGGGTGTTTTAGTCCTTCCCATAGCATATAGAGGGAGAGCTAGAGCCACTCGCTTATATGGTACCTTGTGATAATGATGTTATTATGCACCAACAATTGCACCCTGCGACATTCGATAACGATATAAACACTGCTACACATGGAAATAAAGAGACCTCTTGAAATGCTCACTTTAACAGTCAAATAAAAATAAGGAATAACTAATAGATCGGTGTAAACCGTTATTGAGAGTATTAAATTAAAGCTTCGTTTAAATGAAGTTACACACAAAAACCAACAAAAATTAATTATTTATATTTTTTCCATCGAATATTCGTAATGGTATAAAGGTAAATTTAAAATAACACTAAAATTCGCATAAAGATCCATGAGCTTTTGCAACACCTAATCCTAGAGGAACCTGTAAAATATGTCATAATTGAATGGAACAGGACTCTATGTAGGTTGTTATAGGTAGCTACACTGGCCGTGCTTTTCCAGCTTTCCGCTTTCCGCTCACCGTTTTTCCGGCCGTACACTAACAATAACAACTGGAGGCGACATCGTTCCATGCTGAGCCAGGACATGCCAGAACAAAAAGGGGTTTTGCCAGCGTTGGGTTTGTTTGGCCGCAGGCTAAATGACATTAAATTACAAGCGACAACAATTAGGGAAAGGGCAAATGGGAAGAGGAGTGTGGAAGGGCAACAATTGAGGCCTGTGCGATTGCGAGTCTGTGATTTGAAAAGCGTTTTACAACAGCTTGCATGGCGTATCCTGTGCACGTCCTGGCGCTGCATAACTCGTTGCTCGCTGCTCGACATTTGTTGACTTCCTGTTTTATGCCCGCTGCTTGCGTAATTTGTAGCTAGACACAAAACAACAACATCAACAACACCAACAACACCAACAACAGGAACAACAAGGCGCCTCAAATAACATTTCAGCGAGGATGGATGGAATTGCTTGATCCTTGACGCCCAAAAAAATTTCAGCAGCAAAATGCATTTTGATTGTCCTTCAATTGGATTCGAATTTACAGCGTGACAATTGACGCCTCACGGGGCCGCATGAACAAAACAACAACACGAAACACACACACAAAAAAACAAAACAAACAGGATGTGTCCGCCTCTCCTCTCCGCCTCCTGCAGGCTGTGATCGGTAATGTAACCTGAGTTACACATTGAGAGCGCGGCTTTTTAATTAGCTCACAGTGCAAGCGGGACGGAGTAAGAGAGGGAGAAAGCGACTTGATCCTGAGCCTCGAATTTCCTTGAAGCCAATGTTAATTGCAATTCTGTCTTAGGCAAGTGTGTACCTCTCCGTCCCCCCGAATCTTTCTCTCTCACTCACTCTCTCCTTCTGTTTCGGTGTGACAAATGCGCATTGTGTAATACGAGTCGAATGTTTGTGTTATAGCATTAATTCCCAACAATATGGCGCATAATGAGCCTGAATTTGATTATACCCATTGTGTTGAATGCACCCTGAGCTCCTTGCACTCCATTCCTTGCCCTTGCGTCCTTGCGTCCTTTTGCTTCCTTTCCGAGTCCTTCTCGAGTCGCTGAGTGCCTCTTTATGTTGTACACTCTAATTATGGGAGTAGGTTAAACAGCTTACACTCATATTACCTCATTCAATTCGATTCGATTCAATTCGATTCTCAGAGTGCACTGCAATCAGATTAAATGAGCGCAGCCTAAACCCCGAAAAGGGTTCTATAGTTCTATAGATTCCACTCTAAATGCTCGATTAATGCGCTCACAATTGATATCACACCATATATGACCTAATTATATTTGAGTTACCTTCGGCGACTCTGCAAATGTATTTTTCAAATGAATTCATTTAAATTAAATACCCTTGTATTAAAGATCTTTGAAGTATTTTAAGGTATACCTATGACTGAAAAAGGTCGAAACACTCAGCTGAACAAGAAATATTGACCCCCATTTAGGATAAATTTCTGTGTTATAGGCAGATTTTTTGTGTATTATAGGCCAATATTCTACCTTTCAATTGGATCCCTTCATATAATATACATTTTTAATATTTATAGGTATATCCATAACAGAAAGTCTTCAAAACAATGAGCTGAGAGCCCCAAGAGATCTGTAACTGCATCTAGGAACATTCACCATATAATAATACAATAGATTCTCGTATAGTAGAACTAGATGTTAAAGTAGTCTGTTCAAATAAAATGCGTGCAATAGTTGCATAAAACAAGGTCCATAAACAACTCCATAAGGTATCAAATAAACTGCCGCAGGAACAAGCCATAAAAAATAGATGAGACCGGAGAGGAGCAGAGAGAGAGAGGGAGAGGGGGGCAGTTGCAGCTTGATTAATGCAGCCCAAGCAATAAAAAACCAAACAGTCAGACTTATAGAGAGAGAAGAGAGTGAGAAGGGAGGAGAGGAACGAAATGAACAAGCCACAAAATGCTTGGCGCTGCTCTTGATGATGAGTCTATTACAGGGCAATAACAACAACTGACGCAATTGCAATTGCCCCTACACACATACACACTATAAAAAAGAACGTCTGTGTGTGTGTGTGTGTGATTATCCACCCCTGGCAGTCAACCCTGGTTAACGCACACGCGCTATACGCACTAAAATCAAGTCCATAAACGTGGCTAAAAAATAAAGTACATTAAATGCGAGTGAGCAAACGCGTGCGACTGAGAGAGCAGGAGAGACACTGTGGAATGGGGAGGGGAAGTACCTACATAAAAAAGGGCAAACACTGCTAAAAAATTGGCAATGTTTTTTTCGTGTTGGGCAAACTGACCAAAAGCCACACACACACACACACACACACGTAAACAGATAATGACAAGCATTATGTGTGAAATAAAAATAAATGTGCTAAATGGATAATAAAATACAAAGCAGCGACAGTCATAATGGCCACTCAGTACCCCCCCACCCTCCCTCTTTCACTCTCTCTCTCTCGCTTTCTCTTTGACTAATCTATCCTTCTCCCCCTCTATCTCTCCCTAACAAATAAAATTGCACAAAACATTACAATTGCCTTTGCCTTTGCCTTTGCCTCTGCCTTTGCTTTTGCCTTGTTTTTCCTGCTCTTCTTTACTTCTTTTGTTGCTTTGCTCAGTTTAAGCGTCATTTTACTGGTTTGCCCATTGTACTTAATTGAACTGTCAACTAAAAAAGTAAATGCACAGCATAAACCTCTATATATATTGTATATACTATAGTAAGCCACAGACCACAGCGTTATATATATGCACATTAATTACATATATAGTACATACTACAGCCAAATGTTACAGCCCAAAGGGAACATCAAGTATTATACGATATAAATATGAGTATAGTATAAAATGGTATAGTATTTTGAGTATACAGGACCAGTACAATAATTATTTGACATGCCAAATAGGAGTCAGAATTGAATGGGATCTATGAAAGCATAAATCATTATGTCGCATTTGACTTTATCAATATATTAATTATTAATATATTATTAAAATTTAATTACATTTAACTTAATCTATCTATTATCTGTTTCCAGAATGTACTGATTATTAGTAAAAATTTAAAAGGATCTATGTCTAAGTCAGGTATTTTGATTGAATAGTATTAACTTGATTAATATTATTTGGATAAATTTTCAATTTAATTAATATTGGTTTTATCTATCCAATTTAATCTATCATCTGTATTTAGTATACACCATACTGATGATTAGTAAAAATTTAAAAGTATCTGTGTATTGATAAGTATGAGAAATTTTGATTGAATAGATAAATATTACTTGGATGCAACAAGTTTAAAATATATTTTAACTTAATACAATTAAATTAAATAGTATATAAGATACTTATTATTAGTGAAAAATTTAAAAGTATCTATATATAAGTCAGATAAATTGATTGAATAGAGTCTGATGAATTTTACTCAAACTTTAGCACACATTGTAAAACTTATATTCATTCAGACAGATACATATATCTATATGTGTGTACCCTATCTATCTTTACCCCTTACCAAGGGACTGCAGACAGTGAAACAATAGGCAACTTTGCGCTAAGCTGCCGCACTTCATGGCCAAAAAGGGCTGCAATTAAAATAAGTACCTCGAAATGTTTTTAATTTTTATTTTCTTTTTTTGCCTGCTTTTAGTTGGAGAAATGATTCTGAATGCACAGAGAACAGGAAGAGCGCCAAAAAAGCCTAAAAAACAAAATTAAGCAAAGTTTTCCATACATATTATACATATATGTATATAAGTGATGTATATATATATATATATATATATATATAGGTACATATATGACGGGTATATAAGCACATTGTTTTCGCAAGCTAATTAAGAAATTACTGCAGGCAAAAAAAAAACACCCACACAGCGCTCCCGCACCCCACTTCAGCAACCCCAAGAGCACCCACATCTCGGGAATGAACCAAGCAGCGAATCAACGCGTTGCCAACCAAAAAATAAAAGGAAATCCACTCAATATATGAATGAGCTACGAAAAATGATATTAGCAAAAAAAAAAAAAAGAAACCCGATAGAAGCAAGGCCAAACTGCTTCAAATATCTTAAAAAGAGTCGAAGTTTCAATTCACTACATGGAAAATCGAATATAAACACACATTATGTAAATACTTAATATATCTGAATATAGTTACATCCATACTATTTTATATCTCCGATACTTTTTAGAAACTTTTACTTTCTCATTCTCTTTACTCTTTTTATTTAATCTATTCATTCCAAATAAATATCCCTTTATACTTTATACTTTTCTTAATAAAATATTCCATTTTAAATTAGTATATATATTTTCCTAATATACGTACTCCAATTATATATTTTATCATCTTTCTCTTCAGTTCTTCTTTATAGAATTTCTATATGCTACATCTACCCCAAGCTCTGTTCTACCTTTCACTACTTCTACCTATACCTATATCTTCAATTTATATCTTGGAACTAATATACCGCATTTTAAGTTACGCTCTCTACCCACAGAACCCAGCCACACACACATATGGGTCTGGATACATACATAGGCACCACCAGATTATCCAACCACCCGATGGCCATGCCCACTATGCACCAGGCCAGGCTCAGACAAATTCACTTTACATATGAGCCCCAAATGAGCCCCAAAAAGAAACCAAAAAATAAACACAAAGCGCTGAAAAGCTGAAATTATGAAAAGCAGTCAAAAAAAGGCAAAAAAAAAAGCAGAAAAAGCAAAAATTCAAAGTGCCGTCGCTTGTATAAAGAGTGTGAGCGAGATAGAGTAGTGAAAACCCGCGCAGGGCCAGACAATTTTCATAATTTCTCTACAATTTTCAAGCATTTTATGAAATGAATTGAAATTTTTGCTCGTTTTTTTGCACACACAAAAAAAATAAGAATCAAATCCATTCATGCGCTTAAATAAAATGCTCAAGCACTTGACTGCATCCATAGAAAAATATAAAAATACTCTGCGCAGCCCCAAAAAATAAAAAACCCTTAAAAAGGACCGAAAATAAATAAAAATGATATAAAGTATGCGACTGCAGGCTCAAGGACCTGGGGAAGGGGTTCATATACAAAGGAAAGCCTAATTTGTTCAGATGGATTTTCTATATCAGATTTGTACCACAGTAAGCTCTAGTCGAGAGCGCTGTTGCAAGGAACAATTATTTAAAAATTAACAAGAATAAATCATGATAGATTTAGATGCAATAGAATAATTCATCTTCCAATAACTCTAGTAAACGTAATTCTATTGAATGACAGAATAAATTTCCTCATCTTCAAGTCTTGGTATTTCCATAACCTAAAAGAATCAATTCTAATCATAGTTTGATATTCTAATCTATAAATATAATATATTATAATCTAAAGCATTAAACTAAATTAAAATTTCATGGCTTAGAGATTTTCATGTCTCGAACGCATAGAAGCATAAACGTTTTAGTCGAAATGCTCAAGTTTAAGCTGACCTTTGACCCGTCCCCATAGCTCTGGAAGAGCTTGGAGAGAGCTTTGTGAAAACTGAGCGCATTGTTAAAAGTTTTGCATTTTGTGGCTAACAAATTAATTTTAAATCGAGCCAAGGCTGCAGACAAATCATCAAATGCTAAGCCCTCAAATGTGCTTAAGCATAGTCATAGCTATAGCTATACCAACTAAATATATATATTTATACAGTATAATTCGCTTAACTGCCTCGAGTTGATTGCAGTGATTTTGGAGGCAGCTATCTTAAAAAGGCAGCT
>JBANCZ010001162.1:0-24094 GCA_037040025.1 Sphaerogastrella javana | reverse complement strand
TTTACATAGAGGTCTGGCTGGACCTCGGTGTCGGACGGAAGGGCTTAAAATATGTGTCTGACGGAGGGTTAAAGTAACTAGAATAAAATGAACTTCTTTTAACTAGAATAAAATTAACTTCTTTTATTCTAGTTACTTTATTTTAATAAACTCTTTTGTGTTTTTTAAACACAAGGTCTAATTAACTTGGAATATATGTGCAATGCTTACAAAATTTACTTAGAAATATTAGTCAATTGCTATATTTTATTTTAGAAAGCAATATTAATAGTTTTGCTATTTATTTCTATCCCAATTCAACATTTAAAAACATTCATTATATAATTTTTTTTTTTTGTTCATTTTATATTTCTTTATTTTTTCTTTTTTGTTTGATTTAATATTTTTATTTCAATTATTAATTTTTTTTATATATTTTCGTTCATTCATTTCTATTGATTGCACTTTTCCACACAGGGTATTTACAGTGCAACTACTTTGCTTCATTTAGCTTTAATAAGTCCAAGTGAATTCGTATTTGTTTGCTCTGATTCTGTCTTGTCTCCTATTCTGTTCCTCTTTCAAGGTCTCTTTTATTCTAATATAGATCACACTGATGCAACTGTAACCGCTTTTGTATGCCCTTTTAAGCGACAATGCTATGCTCATTAGCGTAGAGCATTCAGAATGCGCTGCTGTACTATAATTTTTTCTTCCTTTGCCAAAGTAACGGCATTCAAAAATTGCGTTATGTTTTCTGCATGTTATACGCTGCTTCGCTTATTTGCTCGCTCACAGATGTGTATAATGTGTGTGCGTGTGTGCATGCGTGTGTGTGTGTGTGTCACGCATGCAATTGCCTGTCATGTTTGTGCAAATAAAACTCTAATGAATGTGTGTGTGTTCGTTTGTATGTATGCGTGTGTGCCGAGTCGCTTGCGCCGTCTCTCTCTCTCTCTCTTTCGTTCTCTATTTCTTTTTCGCACTCTCTCTTTCCCAGTGTCTCCCACACAGTGGCCAGAATGATAATCAATAATAATAACATTCTACTCAATTGGATCTGTAAAATTTGAGGCCTTTTTTTAGGTAGAGCATCTAAAAATTAATTACTTATAATTTTTGTTAGTCTCAAAGTAATAGTGCAAAAGTTATACTGTAATGGAAATTTTTTTTTATTTTATTATTATTATAGTTTAATTTATAGAACTACTTGAAAAATCCAAAGAAAACGGGAAAAAATGTTTCAATAGTACAAAAACTTTAATATGACATTCGAATTTTTTTCTATCCTAATTATTTTATTTATGCTTCCACGAAATACACTATGAACCACTGCATATTTACAGTATAATCTCTAACAATTTTTAACACTATGCAATAATTTTAAATATTTATGAAATGTTGCCAAATTTAAAGAAAGAAAATACCCATAAAGTACATTGTTAATCTTCGATTTTATAGTGTTTTCTTTATAAGTCCTTCAGGATCTGCCATAATAAACACGAAACTTGGCCAAAGCCATAAAACATCAAAAACCGAAAGACCGCAAAGAGCAAAAAAAAAAAAAGAAGTAAACCCTCTGCACAGTGGACAGTGGACAATGGACAGTGGACAGTGGACAGTGGACAGTGGACAGTGGACAGTGGGCTATGCTTTGTAACGTCAATACAAATAAATACTAATAAACTCGGTTGAAGAGAGCTCAGTTGACCGCACAGCTTCTCCTTTCGTTCAGTTTTCGTTGAGTTCGTTTGAGCTCAGCGTGTTAGTCCCTTACGTGTACTACATAAATTTCAATATTTATGGCGAAATTTTTTTCCTTTTTCGGTTCTACTCACACACGCATACACATATGGCAAAGAAGAGGATGGAGGAGAAAGAAAAGAGGAAGAGGTAGCAATATGCTACCGAAAGGGCTTCGATATTGAAGCAGCTTCTCTCTCTTCTGCTTCTCTTTCTACTGCTGCTGTTGCTGCTGCTGCTCCTTTTCCTTCTGTTTATTTTTGTTTTCATGTTCCGTTTTGGTAGGCGTATGAGACGAAGCCGCCTAGCGGACTGTTGTGGGCGTAACACAAATAGAGGCGTTGACACTGAAATGACGGCAGGCGCGTTCTCTTTACTCTTTCTTCTCCTTTTTTTTATGCGAAGATATGCGATTCTCATTTCTATGTAACTAACGGTGCAACTGGGATATGGTAGATCTCTGACTGGAAATGGTATAGGGCATATATATGTGTACTATATGGCAGTGGTATCATAAATCGCAGTGACATAAATTTTTGCCTTTCGACTACCTGCAGCGGGCACCTGATGTTGCTGAGCTCTCACTCTCTTCTTCTCAATCTCTTCTTCTCACTCTCTTCTTCTCACTCTCTCTCTCCCCCACTCACTCCTTCTCCCAGCGTGTCTTCCCATGCTTCGTTTTCGTTTTCATTTGTTTTCCTGCTACTTTTTCGCACGCTAATCTCTGTAAACAAATCACAGTAGCTGTACTTGTTCTTCTTGTTGTTGTAACAGAAATTCGTAGGAGGCGTAGCCAGAGGGAAGAGGTCGGGAAAGAGTCAGAGGTCAAGCCTTGGGATGAGAGACACACGCTGTTTTAATTGCTGCCAGACGTCGCGATTTATGAGCATCAATAAAGTGTCAACTCTAAAGAGAGCAAAACGCAACAACATAAAAACTATTTTGCTTTCCTGCTCTTCTTATTCATCGTCTTCTTCCTCTTCTTCAGCATTCGCTTCTGCTGATGCATTGTAAATCATTCCAGAGAGTTTTTCCATGGAAACTAAGTCGGAAAATCAGCCAGAGCCAAGGTAGTTGGCGCGTTTCCTCTCTCTCATTCTTTTTCTTTCTCTCTCTCTCTCTCTCTCTCTCTCTCTCTTTATCCATCTTTCTCTCTCTCTCTCTCTCTCTTTATCCATCTTCCTCTCTCTCTCTCTCTCTCATCCTGTGCCCGCAAAAGGGACACAAAGCCAAAAGCAAGTACTAGTACAAATACAACTATGCGTATAAGTATGAGTATGAGTATGAGTATAAGTATGAGTATGTTTAGTTTGAATATGGGTACTCGTATTGCTACTGATCCATTCGTACACGCTCGCTCTCGCATGCCAACATTTGTGCTCTCAAAGATGCTTAACTTGGCACAGACATGCGAAGCTTGGACAATGGGACAGACTTGACTTCGTTTAAATTTCTTTCTTTTTTTTTGGTATTTGCATTTCAATTGAAGCGAGTAATTAATGTATCGCATATCTGTAGAATTTTAATTGCCAAGTCAATGCACTTCACTCCTTTCTACTCCATTCCACTCCACTCCATTCCACTCTATCCCATTCCACTTCATTCCACAAGGAGCAAGAATCACTCACAATTTTCTTCTTTATACGGACGACACTAAGCAGCAAAAATGTTGAACTAAAAATGTAAATAAAATATTTTAATGAAATATTATACATATAAGTAAAATATATATTAAAATATTATATCAATTAAGCGCATTTATTATATATTTATAAAATTGTTTCTTATTACAAATATAATATTATAATATTAATATTATATCAATTTCAGTATATTTATAAAAAATTCTGAATGCAAATATTTATTAAAAAAAATTAAATTAAATAATATATATCAATATTTTCAATAATACTGTGCATAAATTAAACATTATATAAATTTATGCCCTTTTATAATTAAATCATTTTGCAAATATTATTATTATAAAGTAAAATTAGTTTAGTTTAGTTATTAGTTTATTTTTATTAGTTTATTTTTATAGAATTTCTTTTTCTACATACCATTTATATTTATGTGTTTTTATTTAGAACATATTTACGAATATAATTAGAGCATTTAAATTTAATAATGTTTTATATAAACAGATAATATAATAATATATATTATATAAACATATAATATATTTATAAATTATTACCATCATTGTATCACATTCTATAAAAATATTCCGCTTATATTTATATTTTTATTTTATAAGATTTTTATGCAAATGAAACGTCTAATGCTTTTCATTTTCAAATGCCATTATATTTGGACAATCATCACGCATTTGGGGTTACTCCAGTGCACCGCAAATTGTGTGTAGGAAAATCAACCACAAAAAGAAAAAAACTCAAAAATGTCAGTAAATACATAATACATTCTGTAGAGGACTTGTTCTATGTTGTTGAGTGTAATAGGCGCGCGTGTGGCCGCGGCACGTAGCAACGCTCAGAGCATTGAAGTTAAGCCTCCAAATGGCAGCTGAGTTGCAGAGAGCGGAAGAAAGAGGGGGAGGGAGACGAGAGCCACAACAATTAAAATATGAAAAGGGTTTTATTTTTTTGTAAAATTTTTTTTTTTCTAAATTTTTTTCATCGATTTTCGCAGTAATCTAACAAAATACCACAAAATAAAAATCTACAGCGAGCGTGGCGAATATCCAATGCATATGCCATGGCATATATAGAGTATTTCTTGCAACAAAATGTGGCAGAACAAACAAATAAACATGTACATGTGTGTGTGTATGTGTGTGTGTAGTTGTTGTTGCCAGTGGCAGAAAAATGAAAACAAATGCTAGAAATGACTTGTCTGTCTCTCTGTCTGACTGTCTGGCATTGGCTGCACGTGATGATTGCATCATTGTGTCAGCTTAGTACGTGCCCCTTCAGCTCGCTTGTCACATAAATAAAATACAATAACAACAAAACTATGGTATTTGCTGCATTATATAGAAAACTTTTGCATGCTTGTGTCGACAGATGTTTGCATCCATACAAAAAAATAAAAAATAAAAGAAAATTGCATAGAGAAACCCAAATGAAATAGTACACCATCATGCCACAAAATTTTTGTTTATCAAAAAAAAAAACAACTTGTAGTGTGGTTTAGTTGATTTACACTTGGTTTCAAAAGTCTGAGCTCAATTCAAGCATTTGACACTTTTGTTTGGGTGTTCATTTCTTTTCTGGATTTAGTGGGGTATTAAAAACTTAGCCGGTGCAATTGCTATCACTTACTAGTTGTAGTTATTAATTTAATATACTAGACAGCAAATTAGACGCTCTGGACTTTATAAAGTCTAATATATATGATATCATTTGACATATGGTAAAATAAATAGATTTAAAGTCAGCTCATGTTAAGAGTGAAATTTTACAGATTCCGCACGTATTAGATCATTTTTACAGCTGCTCTAACATCTGTGCAATGGAACTCCAAAATGCTGTAATATAGTATTATATCATAAATGAAACTCTAGTTGGGACCGGTTTTAAATTATTTCAAGGCCCGTAAATAATATGGAAAATATAGTTAATTATTATGGAATACATTCTGATAATATTTCGTATAATATTTCGATCTATAATCTTTTATTAAATTTCGTTTAATGAAATTGTTTCGCATTATGAAATTGTTTTTGATATAATAACATAAGATGATAACATGATTATATGATGATATGATCTTTCTCTCCCTCTTCTTTCTCTCCGTCTCTTCCATTCTTTTGACAACCGCCTCCATGTCTATCACAAACCATGACTCACCTCAAGAATCAAATTCAAGTCGAGAAATGGAAATGAGGAATTGAGAATCGGGGAGTTTTGCTTTTGCTTCTGAATGCTTCTTGATTTTTTTTTTTTTTTTTTGGTCGGACATAATGAGCGTTTAAATATGCTATAGGGCGTATGCTGACCGATATCCGCTTTATTGTTATGCAAAATGCCGTCATAATAAACATAAAGCAAAGAAAAGTTATATTAAAAACGCATAATAAAACCAAAAAAAAGTCCAAAATAATAAAATTGAAGCCAAAGTCAAAGCCAAAGTCGAATTCTGACCATAAACCTGGCTAACTTTCGCTGGGGTTTATAAGGCACAAAGCCGTAGATTTTTTTTTTTGTAAGTTGTTTTGTGCATGGGTTTGCTTCTTCTCTTCTTCTTCTTCTCATCTTCTTTTTCTTCTTTTTCTTCTTCTTTTCATCTGCTTCTCCTTCAGCGAATGCAATGTTGTGCACAACAAAAGCCAGAAGTTTTTCATAATTTATGGCAAATGCGAGCATTAAACTTCATTAGATCGAAATTTAAGGCCAACATTAAAAAATCAAAGTCGAAGTCAAAGAAAAAAGTCGGAGAAAAAAATCGAAGAAAAAAATTATAATGGTATATGGGATATATACAAAAGTAAAGCCGGGGTAAACGTTTTTCTTTTTTTTTTTTTGGCTGCTTCTTGGTAGCGCAATTAGTTTAGAGCGAAAGAGCGTGAAAGAGAGAGAGAGAGAGAGAGAGGGAGGAAGAAAATGTATACACAATCTGGACTACAAGTTCATTGAGGAGAGCAAGACCTGTAGTAGAGTGTAGATGGAGTGGCATGAAGTGTAGTGGAGTGGAGTTTTTTTTGGTGAATGCGCCGCATTGGAAATGAAGAAGAAGTTTTTTGTTTTGGGGGCCCCAAATACGAGGAATTATCACATAAATGTATTTTTAAAGAAGAAATGCCGCAAAAAGAAATGCACCACCAACTGCGTCATTGTTGGCGGTTGCATTTGTCAAAGCAGCAGCGGCAGTGGCAGCCTGTCCCATGCAACATGCCCAATGCCCAATGCCCCATGCTCCCATGTTCCCTCTCCCTTTTCTTCATGCTCTTTAAAATATTTTGGTAGTTTATGAGTGCAACACCCACCCAAAGCGAGTGTGTGTCCCTCAGTTTGGCAGCCATGTGTAAACATTTGCTGCTGCTGCTGCTGCTGCGTGGGCCTTGCAACAAGTGCAACAAGCGTGAGAGAGGGTCGTCTCACTTATCACGCAGAGTGTGTGTGTGTGTGTGTGTGTGTCTAATGAATATCAAAAGCTGCTTTTGATAATAATGATAATGATGATGATGATTATAATGATTATGATCGATTTGCTGCTGCAACTTCACACATTCATGCCGCTGAGTGTTGAAAGTGTCATAAATTTCAATTTCAATTTCAATTCACATAAAATGTTACTTAATTAATAGATGCGACTATTTAAAAAACACCAACAAATTTCATTTAAATGCAACTAAATATTGCTTATTTTGTTTAATTGAACGTCTGAGATATTTTGCGCAGTGTAGATAGTTTTTTGGAGACGCTGATTATAAAAACAACATAGAAATGTGCGTATAATTATTATTAATTAATTATTATTATTTTTAATTCGATTAATGTACTATTTTCTTTCGAATAATATTAGAATTATATTAGATTTTTATTTTCAGAGCAAAATTACATTTTTCCTTGTATATCAAAACAAACTATAGCTAATATTATTATTGTTATATTACTTCATTATATTCTTTTCTTAATGATTTTAAAAATCGAATATTTATTTCAAATTAAATTAGATTTATGTTTGTATAAATAATATAACTTATAGATTTTATTAATTAAATATAATGATTATAATATTGAATTATTTTTACAATGATATAAACTTTCCATCATTTAAAATTTCGTATAAATTTTATAGCTAGAACCTTAAGCTTTAGTTTGTCACAAATGAGTTTACACACTGTTAAAAATAAAATTTTTTAACATTAGACAAACTGTATACCTGTAACAGAAGTACTACTTCCTACTCTCGGGAACTATCCCTACTGTTACATATTTTATAGCACGTGCCGTGTGATTTTACACGCTAACTAAAAAAAAATTCAAGGAGCGTGTAAGGCGCAGTCGACCTTGACCGTTGCACGGCGTGAAGTGAGCCGTGAAAATCAATTGCAGTTCAAATTTTCTCAAATTCTCAATTTTCCACTTTCCCATTCTCCCAAAAATTTATGATGAAATTTTTTGACCACCCGGACGGCGTCTGTCGCGACGCGCAAATGAGCCGCAGGTCGAAAAACGCCAGACAATTTGTCAGGCTCGAGCCGCGAGGGTCCTGACACGCCGACTTCAACGGAAAGCAGGACTATGCAGCTAGAATTAGAGGGTATATGTACATATATAGTATATATATATATGGAATATAACTGAATGGTCGTAAATCAGCGGGGGCAGTGAGGCGACAAATAAGGCGCGTGGCTCATGTTGTAGGGTTTGCTGCATGGAATCAATGCGTGTGGCAAGTGTAAAACTGGCGGCCATTTTACAGTTGCAGGTTAAAGGTTGCACACTCTACTGTTACCTTCCCTTTCTCACTGCCTCTCTCTCTCTCTTCTTCTCTCTCTCTCTCTCTTGGTTTCTCTTGCTCTTTCCAACGTTTGTTAGCTTTAGAAAATATGCAAGAGGCAACCTTGAGTTCGCAGCTTGTGGCATGGCAGAGCGTAAATTGTGGCAGACTCTTAAGTGTCTCGAGACAAGATTAAATGTTGAATTACGTTAAGGCCCAAAACAACAACATCAACAACAACAACAACAACGAAAAAATAAATAAAAATAAAGCGCAGATAAGAACCAAGAACCTAAAGTCGAAAGACGCAGCACGAGATGCAGATACAGATGCATTTGGTATTGGTATCTGTATCTAAAGCCGCTACACATACACAAATGTTGCCACAAGGAGTGGCACACAGGTCTGTTGCTCTGTTGTCCAATTGATAATGATAAGGAAATGAAATCGCGTTAAGTTTTGCCAGTGCACATAATCTACCAAATGAGTTGAAGTTGAAGTTGAAACTGAAGTTGAAGTTGAAGTTGAAACTGGAATTGAAGCTGGAATTCTTGTTGTTGTTGTTCTTGTTATTGTTGTTGTTATTGTTGTTGTTATCGTTGTTTTATTGTTGTTGTTGTTGTTCTTGTTTTATTGAAATGAGTTTGGTCTCTGTATTATCTCAATGCCTATAAAGTATGCTAACTGATGCTCAACATAAATTATCAATGTCATTGGAGCACTGTGGGGCAAACCTTATAGATTTTACGTTATATTGTAAACATTGTAACTCTTTTATAACAGTTTTCCAATAAGAGGTGTTATTTTGATATATATTTATATTGTTGTAAACGATCTGATGTTTATTTAATTATATTGCAAAGATTATGCTGTTTAGAATGAAGTACAATATCATCTAAATTCTACTTTATTCCATGAATTTTAATAGAATTAATTAATTTATTTAAAATAATTTAATTAGAACTCATTATTTATATTCAAAATAACACCTCTTATTGGAATATTGTTATACAGAATCTTCAACTTTCAGATTATATTCAATTGAACTTTAATTTGTTGTCTTTTTAAGTTATTTTATGTTTTACTGTTGCTTCAATTTTTTAAGCAATTTATAGGGTTGTTTAGAAATTTGTTAACTTTTTTTCTAGTGCTATAATTTTTTATATAGTTAATTAATTCTTTATTTTTAAATTTTTTTCAATGGTAATTGTTTCTACACTTTTAATGCAATTTTTGTAACATTTTATAGTGTAATGTTTACAATAAACTGACTATCTAGGCCCATTATTCAGAGAGCCTGTGCTGCATGTTCGTCTCTAACCTATGTGACAGTCGGTGCTGTTTGACTGGTCAGAGTTGAGACTTGAGACTCGAGACTTGAGACAATGTTGCTGCTGACTCTCTGATAAGCATAATTGATTTTTGCAATTATTTTTGGTTTTTTAGCATAGCTCAAGAAATACTTGGAAAATGTGTCAAATGGCAGCGAAGACGACGACCTCATAATTTTTATGATTAGTGGCGAATGCTTGTTAGTGGGCAGCAGCAGCAGCAGCAACAAACATCGACGACGACGACGACAACAACATCAGCAGCTGCATCAGCAACACGTACGCACACTTCACACACAAGCGCAATGTTGGCGGCATGGCAACCCTGGCCAAAAAGGACCGCCGCCAACCGAAAGACGTTCCCGTGATAAATTGCAATGATAGCAAAAGTACTTGGATGTTGCTGTTGCTGTTGTTGATGTTGCTGTTGCTGTTGCTGTTGTCGATGTTGCTGTTGTTGCCGCAACAGAATAAAACGAAACATTTTGGCAGACGTGTCCAACAGTCAGACAACAACAGCAACAACAACAGCAACAACAACAGCAACAACAGCAACAACAACATTAAATATTAACCGCCGGCAACAGTCTGTTAACCAGAGAGAGAGGGGTAGTTCAGCAGCGGTGTGAGAGGGGGTTTGGGCAGCAGCCTGTGCTGCTTCGTGTTGCATGTAAGCCAGTCAGTCAGCCCAAAAGATGATATATCCAAAAATTCCATATAATGACTGCCAGGCAACACAGATTGTTGCTGTCGTTGCTGGTCAGCAGTCGCAGCAGCAGCAGCAATAACGGCAAGTACTCGACGCGCATTAGAAGCTGCAACTGCAACAACAACAACAGCAGCAGCAGCAGCAACAACAGAAAATTGTGAAAATGGCTAAGCAGAGCGCAGACATGGGAACTATTTTCACGCTCAGTTGCAATCTGTCAATGCCGTTCGCCACACCGTAGCAACAGCAAAAACACCAACAACAGCAACAACAGCAACATCAACAACAGCAACAGCAACAGCAACAACAGCAACAACAACAGGCACGACACCTTTTTGTGGCCTGTTGCTGCTGTCTGATGTTGTTGCTGCAACGCCCCAGCAGAGCTCTGAGAGCCTCAACTCGGCGCTGGCTGATATATCAAAGCCGAACCATCATCATCTTATTAAAGAGTGCCAACTTAATTTGCTTGGCCATGTTGCTAGACAAGTTGTTGCCGGTGTTGCTGTTGCCAATGATGTTGCTGTTGCTATAGCCAATGTTGTTGCTGTTGCTGTTGCCGCTGATGATGCTGCTGTTGTTGTCGCTCTTGCTGTTGCTGTTGTTGCCGCTGATGTTGCTGTTATGCTTGCCGTTCGTCGAGGTGTTGCTGTGGGGCGTTACACAAAAACAGTTAGAAACTAGAAAAACGAGCGGCATTTTTTTAAGCACCGAAGATGTTATATGCTTTAGCAGCAAACAAAGAATTTAGAGTATATAAAAAATACTGCAAATACTTAAACTAAACATATTAAAAATAGAAAATAAATATTTTGAAAATATAACAAATATTTAAAATATCTAAACAAAATAAAACAAAATTAATATATATTAATTTATAAAATGAAATTTAATTTATAAAATTTAACATTAACTCATTTAACAAAATAAATCTAAATTAATATATATTAAAATATTTTTTATGAAAATAAATTTAATTTAATAAATTAAAAATTAAGTCTTTTAACAAAATAAAACAAATTTATATATACTGAAATATTTTATAAAATTAAATTTAATTTAATAAATTTAAAATTAACTAATGAAACATATTTTAAATTTTCATAAATTAAAAATATTTATTTTTAAATATATTTCAAAATGAATTAAATTATTTAAATTTCCTTTTTATAATAAATACATATTTTTTCTAATTTCTAAATATATTTAAACAATTTTCTAGATTTGTATATTTTATAAAATATTTTTCTTTAATTATCTCTAGGTCATTTAAGCAATTTAAAAATTTTAATTAAACCCTCTTAACTATTTAACTTAACATGAGACGCTGTCAATGTGTGCGTGTTGGGGCATACCACAAAATGTTGCCCATGTTGTGGCAGTTGTTGCTGTTGCTTTTGCTGTTGCAGTTGTGGAATTTGTGTTTTTTTATTTTGGGGAATTCTTTATTTTTATTTTTTTGACGGGGCCTTAAGTTCATGTTGTTCTACAGTCAACACCTTCGTTGGGCTGCCGTTAGTTCGAGTCTATAATTAATAGATTATCATCGACAACAGTTTAAATTCGCATTAAATTTGCCAGCGCGCCAAATTGCAGTGCCAAAGTTGGAAAATAGCAACACAAAGCAAAACAAAAGAGGAACAAAAGAAAAGAAAAAAGAAAAGAATAGAGAAAGAAATGCACAACATTGTCTACTTTGCCAGACACCTTGCGCTCTCTGCCCCTGTCTCTCGCATTCATACTAACACTCACATTCACACTCACACTCACACTCATTCACTCCCACTCTCTTTCTCTCTCTCTCTCTCTCCTTTCTCTGTCTCTTTCGCTCTAACAGCTTTTAGCTTTGGTCACATACGCGGAAGTGATTTTTCCACTCAAATGACGATGTTGCTGTTGTTGCTGTTGCTGTTGTTGCTGTTGCTGTTGCTGTTGTTGCTGTTGCTGTTGTTGGTGTTGCTGTTGCAGCTTTGTTTTGTGGGTGTCTGTTCTAGCCTCACGTGCTTTAGACGGCCCACAACAGCAACAACAATAACAGCAACAACAACAACAAATCATAGCAAAATATTACTTGAGTCTTTCGAATATTACAGCATTTTCTTTGCCTTGTTGTTGCTGCTGTTAGACAAGATCAATGTTGCAGCTATAGTTGCACCTATTGTTGCTGTTGCTGTTGTTGTTGTTGTTGCTGTTGCTGTTGCTGTTGTAGTTGTTGTTTTAGTTGCTGTTGCCGGTTAGTTAGTCAGTGGGTTTTTTTGATTATGGCAGGAGAAAAACTATTTGATTGCAACGCCCTTGGAACGAATTTCACTTCGTTTTGGCCATTTATGTGTGAAATTTTGTTGGCCATAAAAATATATATGTGCCATTGACTCTCTATAACAGATATATATTTCTAACGCTTAAAATTATGAACTCAAAAAAAACTAATAAGATTAGGCAAGTAAAAACATGTATATAGTTTTTAAAGAATTTTTTTAAAAACGTTAAATTAAATAAATTTTTGGAAATTTTTATGTGCAATTAAACAAGTCAATAAAACATGGCTAAAATTTTTAGCAACAGAGCGGCGGTAGAGCTGTGGCAGAGGGGCGGCATAGCGGTGGCACAATGGAAGCTCGATCGTGGTGAAAAATCCTTGAGTTGTTTGCCCCAAATTTCGGTCGTTTTTGGCCAATTCTTCCAGTAAAACTCCTTATTGATCGGTTTGTCCCAGTGGCACAAACTCATGATGCAAAAGAGCGTGAATATTCACCATATAAATCCAGTCCCTGCCAAATTATAAGCCATTTTTTTTCATTTGATCAGTCAGCGCATAAACATGTCAGTCAATAAACAGTTGATTATCCTATTGTTCCAGTTCGGACAACTCCTTTAAGATGATATGTGGGTAGGTGAGCTGAGGTAAGGCTACTTCACGCTCGTGAGGCTACAGCTCAATATTTGCTCAAGAAATTAACGTGATTGGGCTCATTAAGCATATAGGCACTGTTTACACAAAGCTCAGCACAAAAAACAAACCACCAACAAAAAAAAAGAGGAGTCTTGTGTTTAATAAGCAAATATCAACACCTTGCAGCAAAAAAAGAAAAAAAAAGTATAAAAAATATATACATACTTAGTGGTAAATGCTAAATGAAGGCTCAACAGTTGCAGCTCTTCGAGAGGCAGCAGTCTTTCCTTCCTCTCTATCTCCATATTTCTCTCTATGTCTCTATCTCTCTCTCCCTTTCTCTGTTCCTCTATTGATGTTCATACAAAGCAATCAGCAAAGAAAACATTGTGGCTATAGAGAAGGGGCTGGGAGAGGGCAGGCAGAGTATAGGAGAGTGAGCATGATGAGCGTCATGACGATGATGATGATGATGATGATGATTTGGGTAAATATAATTTTTCAAGATCAATGTTTATTTACACAGCGTAGGCCAAAAATGCATTATTGGCAGCATATAGCCAGTGTACATAGTATGTAGCACAGTGTAGGGGAGTGCAGAGGGCAGAGGGGCCAAGAAATGAAAAGAAAGACAGAAGACAAACAAACAATGGTCGTCGTCGTCGTCGTCGTCGTCGAAGCTTTGGACACGCAATTGCAATTAATGTGGGGAAGTAACCAAAAAAAAAGACTCCAAATGAATGCATGATGCGATCCCAAGACGCCGTCAAGTGTGCAGGAGGCGACGCATGCACACAAACACTCACACTCACACACACACTCACACTCACACTCAGACTCACACTCACACTCATACTAACACACACACTCACACTCAGTTGCATGTGTCAAGTGGCCAAGCTGAGGTTGAGGTTGAGGTTGCATCTACGTCTATGTCGTCAAGTTGTTGCTATGATGAAGTTTTTTATTTTGGATTTTTTTAGGTTTTTTTTTTTTGGATTTTTTTCCGTTTTATATTTTTTCTCATTTCAAGTGCTTTGGCAACTTAACGACGCGCCACAGCCACAGAAATTAAGACGTCAAGCGAGCGTCAATTGCCGACTGACCAACAGCAACAGCAGCAACAGCAACAACAGCAGCAACAACAGCAGCAACATTGCAAGAATCTCTGTGTTATATAAACAAGTCTGAGCTGTTGATGATGACTTGGACTAGGCGCAGCTAGGTCTGTCACGAGGTGGCGACACTGGCCAAGTTCAATGGCCAAGGATATGCCACAGACAATAACAAAATAATGCCCAACAATTGCGTGCCACATGCAGCATGCAACAGCAGCAACAACAGCAACAGCAACAGGAACAGCAGCAACACAATATGAGCTGCTGATTAGGCAGTCAATCTATATGTTCCGTTTTCTCTCTCTCTCTCTCTCTCTCTTCCTCCTCCTTCTCTCTCTCTCTCTCTCCCTCTCCCCCTCCCTCTTTCTCTATCTCTCTGTCTACTCTCTTCCACGTCATCTTCCATGTCATTCGTATCATCTATATTGCTGCTTTAAACCTTAGCACGCATATAGAGGCAACGCTAAATGCATATTGGATATATAGGAATAATAATAATAATGACAGTTGGCTAACTATGCCTCATACACGGACAGACAGACAGACAGAAAGAGAGAAAGACAAACAGACAGACTGATAGTCAGGCAAGCAGGGAATACAACTCAATTTGGCCAGCTCAATAATAGCGACAATTGCAAAAGCAACTGAGAGAATAATAACAGCAACATTAACAGCAACATTAACAGCAGCAACAACAGCAACATTAACAGCAGCAACAACAGCACCAACAGCAACATTAACAGCAACAGCAGCAACACTTTCTCAGCACGACATTTAACAAATTAAGCAAACTGTTAACTGATATACATATCGTACATACGTATGTACATATCCACAATAATCACGATCAAATTGACACTAGACAACATGACAGCGTTTGGTAAATGCAAATCAAATATTAATTCAAATTGAAGTCATAGAAAAATAAAAATAAAACATAATAAAACACAATAAATTTATAATATTTTAATTAATAAAATAAAGCAAAAATTAATTAATTAAAGACTGAATAAATAAATATAAAATGCAATAAAATAATATTATTTTATTTAAATTATAGATAAAACATAATTAGACCTTGTTAAATAAAATATAATAAATATATTATTTAATTAAAGTCATATATAAATAAATACACTGGTAAATAATTAAATGCAACAACAATAAAATTTGGTAAAAAATTATATATATATTATTTTATTTAAGATAAATAACAATAAAATCAAATAAAATGTAAAAAACTATTGTTGAATCAAAGATCAATATGAATAAAATATTTAATTTGATTCATGTCCTAAAACATTAACAACGAAGTGATATAAAATATACTGAATAAATTAATCACATAAGCCATAGTTAAATAATAATGAAATATAATACAATAATACATAATAATAAATATAATATTTTATTTTAAAAAAATTTAATTTATTAAAATATATTGTTTTATTGTAAATCCCCTTGTAGTTATGTACGTTTATGAAGATACATCTGCTTCAAATTTGTTGTCCAGTGTAATTGCCTGCACCTTATGTCACATTACCACAAACGATGACAATGCTGCTGTTGCTGCTGCTGATGCTGAGAATTGGGTCAGTCAGGCAGGCAGGCAGGCAATGCACACGTCAACATGTTGCAGTTGTAAGTAGTTTCTGCTGCAATGCCAGATGCTGCTGCTGCTGCGGCATGGTGAAGGCGTAGGGGGAGGGATGGCAAACTAAGCGCAGCAACTTAATGACAATCAAACAATTCAGGCAGGAAGGCAAATACATACAAACACACACAAACACACACACACATAAACACTAATAAACACAATTGCTGTTGCATGAAATAAGGAAAGTTTTTGTGGCAACAATTGCAATTGTCTCATTAGCGTGACAGTGCAACGGGCAAAACAAGCACCGCCCACGCCCACAATGCCGCCCCCCCAATGAGTACAGTCACACCCACATTGATAACCTTCAACCAAGTGTGTGTGTGTGTGTGTTTGTGTGTGTGTTTAAGCATTGCAACTATTGTTATGTTACATATGGCTCTTAGTTGGTAATTAATTTGCGTCTAGCAATGATTTCTCTGCATTGTTTCACACACACAGACACAGAAAATTTGCATAATTGTTTCACATGGCTCGTTGGCTAGTATTATTATTGTTCTTGTTGTTGTTGTTGTTCATTGGGTTGTTTGGCTTGTTGCCTCTTGTGGCAGTTGCCTCATGTAGGTGTTGAAAACTGTGGCAAGTCTCTGGCCGCATTTTGGCCTGCTATCTATTGGCTAATTTTGCAATTGCCGCTCGTAACTAGACGCGATTAATCAACCCGAAACAACAACAACAACAACAACAACAAACTACGCCACTGGCATAAATGAATTACTCACATGGCAGCCGCGCCCCTTTTTCATACATGCATATCCATAACTCCCTCGCCTGTGCCCCCATCCACAATATTTATTTAGGCCCGCAATTTTTCTCGCATTTCGCACTATAATTGATCATGTTTTATTTCAGTGTTTGGCTTTTCGATTTTTGTTTATCGATTTTTCATTTTTGCTTTAGTTTTTGCACTATTTTCTGGCCTAACAATTGCACTCATAAATTTTCGGGTCCAACAGGAAATTATGCCTGTTCATATAGATCTAGTTAATGCCATGCATCTGGCCAGATTACACTATATTTCGATTGCCCAATACTCAACGGACCAGCAATCAGATCTAGTACATCTAACTAATGGCACATAAAAAAATGGTGAAAAAAAATTTTAACAAAAAATGCATAAAAATGAAACAACACAGAGCATATTAAATTGATGTATGGCTTAGTTTCTTTTACAAAATGGATTGGATTTTTTATGTACGAATACATGCATAAGTTCATAAAATAATAAATTATTATAGTTGTTTAACACTTGCAGGCAATTTTAATAATTTTTATTGATTTGGTCCAAATTTTTTGTTACTCAGTGTATCTTAGGGTTCAAGAAGTAAAAGAATCAATAATCAAAACAAAAATTGCAATTATAATTCCGCTATTCCTTGAGTATTACGCGTATATGTATGATGCTTGCTTAGAGTAATAAATTTATGTATGTATGTGTTGCTATGCTCGAGCTCATCTACTGTGCTTGCCTATATGTATGCATGTTGCGTATAATTGTTATACTTTAGCTCATCTACTGTGCAATGCATGCATGCATGTGTGTGTGTGCATGCGTATGGTAACACAAGAATGTGTGCGTGTGCGTGCTTATATGCATGTGTGTGTGCAATTGTTATATGTGAGCTCCATCTCCTTTGCAGCTTTAGCAGTTGCCAGCGCATGCGTACATCTCACTCTTACTTATGATGATCTGTACCATCAGCACATTGAAAAGAGTGAAAGGAGAATAGTGTTGGGCAAATCTATGCCATTCCCTTAGTTCTTTTGAGCTAACTTTTCCACAAATTGGAGAACATGTTGACATTTGAATGCGCTTTGCGTGCCTATTGAATCGTCCACACAAGTAAAATTAGAGTAGAGCATTTGAAGTGCGCTGCTACGTTTTGTTTTTTTCCCTAGTGCGAAGCAAGGAATTGAAAATCAAAACAAAAATTGCAATAATAGTTCCGCTATTCCTTGCATATTTGTCATGTAGGGATGTGAGTATATATGTGTGCGTATATGAATATTACATACGCTTATATGTATGCGTGTGTGTGTATGAGCGAATGTATGTATGTATGCATAAACCGAATGAATTACTCCTTCACTCAGTAGTGAATTGTTCTATGAACTGAGCAGTTGATTAATAGTCGAAGCTTTTCTATGCAGATTTCATAAAATGATAAAGAATTATAAAATATTATAAATTAGTTCAAGAAATAAATAATAAATTAAATGTATATTCAGCATTTGCTTAATTAAAGTGCACATAATCTATTAACTACAGCCGAATCGAATTGCATAAATTAAATGATTTTTTCAACTTCATTAATAAATATCGGAAATCTGCACTCTACAATCTCAAATCAATGCCCTAACATTTTTATGCATAGACTACAAAAAAAAAACCTGCAACATATGATAGAAATAAAACAGATTTTGATAAAGTTGTGCGAGCGAGTTTTAATTAACTTTGCAGTTCATAAAAGAGCGAAAAAAATGTATATAAAAAATAAATATATTTTATTTTAACCAGTTTTTCGCTTGGGCAATTGCCGCAATTTTCACACATCAAATAACAGTGGGTGGAGTGGGCGGAGTGGGTGGTGAGGGTGTAGGACGAATTCTCTTCGATCGAAAAATGTTATGGCATGCGTGCAATAAATTTGGCAATATTCAATTTTAGACTAAAATGAAAACGTGTTTTGTGTGCTATTAAAAAAAAACTTTTAGTTACAGCAATTAATTTTAGTTTAATTTAAATGTAGGCAATTTTTTTGTAAATTTTTGTCTATTGGGAAAATAATAATAATTTGGTTTTTATTCAACGCGTCAGCATTTTGAGTTTTGAAATTTGTAAAAGTTTCGTGTGCCATGGACAATAAATTCATACACTCATTTATTCATTCATTCATGCGCTCATTCATTCATTCATGCGCTCATTCACTCATTCATTTTGCACACACTCACTTGAATATTGAGTGCTAAAAAGTGAATGCAAATAATTTCAACGCTTTGACTCATTAGCTCAACGGGGCGCATTCATTAACATTTTGCGGTGTTTGTGAATTATGAATACTTTAATACATTTCCAATGCTTTTGTTAAATTATTATTATTATTGTTATTATTGTTTATATACATTCTTCAGCTTATACAGTTTTTAGTAGTTTTTTTCATATTTTTTGCTTTGGTTTTGGCCATTACAATGGAAGGCAAAACGTGCTGTAGGTGTGGTCCGGATATCTGGCATAATAATTTATTTTTATATAATGAAAATGACGCCAGAGACTTTAGACACAGTGACCCATTTTAAACTAGACTGTTTAAACTATGGGTTGAACTATAATAACTGGATTTAAGAGCACTTTAGTTGCTCGAAATTTTAAATCATTTCAAGCTCATTCAATGAAGTTTTAGATTTAGAAAATACCATCTATTTAGATTGAATTATAATCATTACAATCTGTAGGATCAGTAAACTTTTTCCAAGATTGAACAAGAGTTAGGATCTTGGGGGTTATGGTTTAATTTCGTCTGAAAAGTTTAGTTTGAGATATTTTTACCAAATGTCTTTATTTATATCAGTTCAACAATAATACAGTTTCAAAAGAATCAAATCTTAAGCTTAAGGGAATTTATACTAGGGTTCTTCCATATAATTCAAATACGAAATTAATAAAAATAATAAATATTAATTTAACCCAACATAATCCTTATACTAATCATTTACTTTTAAGCATGTTTTTAAAATTTTCTTTTTAAAAATGATACTAATCATTTCCTATGCCAAAAATTTTGGTGGCATATCTAATTTGCTGCACCTTTTAATCGCATTGGAAAATCCAAAGAAAAACTGACAAAAGATGCATAGGAATTTTGTGCGTGTTTTATTGTTTGGCTTTTAACTCTAGAGATGTATGTCTTTCTCTTTTTTTTTTTTTTTGGCAGCTGCATAACCAATTTTCACACATCGAAATTTCCCAAATAGGAGGAAATGTCAGTGTGTGTGTGTGTGTGTTTGTGAGCGTCCCCAAAAGGATTTTCACGCTCTCAACATTTGTTCTGCTGGCAAATTTCGTTCCAGCCTTAGATGACACGCATTTCGAATTGGATTTTGGGCCAAAACCGAAACCGAAATCCAAAAACGAGTCGAAACACAAAGAGCCAATTGCAATTGGTAGTTTGCAACTGTTTTGGCCATCATTTGGTGCCAGATGTTTCTGGCCAAAATGCGAATTTGTGCTGCTTGGCTTAAATTGTTAGCCACACAGAAAATTTGCAGCAATTTCTTGTTGATTTCATAACGTTTTTTTTTTTTTTAGAAATTAAGCAACACTTTCATAGAGATTTACGTTTAGATTTTTTTTTTATTATTTATTTTTTTTGTTGTTTGTTTTTTTTTATGCGCAACTAATGAACTTTTATTTGATGTGCTTTTGTGGGTCTATGTAGGCCTGAGATTTACGCGATTTTAATAGCGCGATGTTTGTTTTGGCCAGGCCCCTAAGACAGACATACAAAAGGCTGAAAGACTCATGCTGCGCTTTTGCTCAATACTTAACCTGATTTTACTTTTTAATTAAACCAATGAGATCTACAAACAACAACTTCAGATATAGCGACAACACAAATCGCGTTTAATTCGTATCCATAAAAATAAATCTCGAACAGTCGAACACTGGGGCGTCAAAGGAAAGTTGGATTTGACCTCCCAGTACTAGACCTAACCTAGCCCTAACTATATCACTCTCACACTCTCTCATTTTCTTACTCTCCTCTCTGTCTATCTGTCTGTCTGTCTGTCTCACTGTCTTTTATCTGTAGACCATGCCCATATTACGTTCAAACCGATAATGTTAATGATGGCTTTAAAAACTCATTTTACGTTCTTTCAAATGCCTGAACAAACATTTACTATTACTATTGTTGTTGTTATTTCTTTTATTATTGTTGTTGTTAATGTTATTGTTGTTGTTAATGTTATTGTTGTTGTTTTTATTGTTGTTGTTAACTGCAGCTGCAATTTTTGTAACCTCAACGCGTTGCTTACAACATTAAAATCGAATTTGATTTGAATTTTTATTACAAGTTTTACTTTTCTTCAATGTGAAAACTCGCTCTCAATCGTTGCTCTAAAAACCATCAAATTACTATATAGTAAACTGATAACAATGAAGCAACAAGCGAAAGCACTTTGGTAGAGATTATACCTTCTGGATTTGATTTACGATATCATTTGCAACCACAAACATAGGACACTTTCAAGACCCGTCCAAGTTTTAATGAAACAAGCGAGATCTAATCGAATAATCAAACCAAATTGCTCTCGAATAATAGAATGCCACAGATTCTATTAAAATCGAATAATATAATTAAAAGATAGCCCAAATATGGTGTAATACTGTATGCAATATACAATATTATTAATGGATACAATATTTATTAATGGATAGATCTGTAGAGCCAATATTTTTGCAGTTCAACTAGAATATCCATTATATTACATACTTAAATATAATATAAATAAAATCTATAAAAATAATTAAAAAATTACAAATGTTTGTGTTGAAAATTACAAATGTTTGTGTTGAATATGGAATGGAGTAGATCTTAAATATTAATTACAAAATTTATTAAAATTATATAAAATTATGTGATAGATTTAATCAAAAATTAAAATTATAAATGTGCATTAAAAATATAATAATTAATAATTTTTAGATTATTTAAATTCATATTATTATTCTGTGTCACATAATATAAATAAATTTAATTACTTGAAAATATAAATATTCAGAAATTGTATTGCAGCGTTAAATGCTAACATTGTCAGGCGCCATTCCTACTGTTCGGTATTTTAAATTATTTTGATTATTCTTTCCCTTTTGCTTGCCATTCGCACCGTTAGAATGCCTGTGTACTACATGCAATGAAGAGAATTTGAAGTTGAAAGAAGGCGCAGAATAAATGCGAAGAGAAAGAAGCGAAAATCTGCCAAACTGCACGACAGATGTTAGACCTACAAAGTAGTCGCATTGTAAATACCCTGTGTTCAATATAATTGGCATAAATATGCCAATAATTAATTAAAATAATTGTTTCGATATTTTTATATTAAAAATTATTAAATAATTATATATGTTTAAGCCAACTATAAATAAATAGTTGTATTTATATATAAATTTTTTTTTAATATAATACCTTAGTTTACTTACATTACAGATACGAATATATTTGGGAACAACAGAAAAAAAAGGAAAAGCAACAAAACAATGTAAAAAACAGTACAATTTGCCTTATGCCTTGCACTTTGCTTCTTTTTTATTCACTCTTTCAATTTGATTTTTCTTCATTTACCATTTTAAAATGAAAAAACGAATAGCAATTTTTACAGTGTGGTTTTTTTTTTAAAGAAATAATTGTCAGTCTCTGGAGAGTTGAGTTTAACGAAGCCAGGCCAAGCCCCTGAGCTGAGGCCCAAAGCCCCATCGAGTGTGTGGCCTGTGTTAATGTGTTGTAATCTAAACCTAAGTCTGTTTGTCCAAAATCAATTACAACTGTCTGTCATATCGTGGCCCAATTGTCAATGACAGTTTAGAGCACAGTTTTTTATATGGATTATGGTGTATGGAGTATCGAATGTAGAGTGTAGAGTAGTAGTAGAGTGTATGGAGTATAGAGTACATTGAATACGTTGAGATTAAAGTATAGCGAGTATTAAAATATTATAAAATATTATTAGTAATATTATTAGTATTTAAAATATTATATAAAATATTATATTTACATAAAGTATTTATATTATAGAGTACAGAATATATAGAGTATATAATGAACATAGAGTTTAAAGAGTGTATGGAGTATATGGAGTATTTGGAATGCATTGAGTATATTGAATCTATTAAGTATATAGAGTATATAGAATGTATAAAACATATACTTTAAAGTATAAAGTAGAGTATATAGTAGAGTATAAAGAAGAGTATATAGATTAAAGCATATATAATATATGTTTCCCAGAAATTTGGCATTTAAGAATACCCTAACAATGAAGTGCACCAAACTGAACTGATTGCATTTAAGGTGCGAGTGCGATTGCGAGTGTGTGTGAATGTGAATGTGAGTGTGAATATGAGTGTGAGTGTGAATATGAGTGTGTCATTATATAGCTTTCAAATGGATGTTTAGTGCAGTAAACGATAAAAACTTTGGCCACACACAAGTCTAGGCTAGAAGTTGTTATAGGAAACCAAGCCTTTCTTTCGTTCCCTCTCTCACTCTCTCTTTCGTTGCCTCTCTCACTCTTTCTTTCTCCCTCTCTCTCTCTCCCTCTTTCTCTGTCTGTATAAGCTGCAGTTAATTTATCAAACAATGACTGGCCATAAGTAAGCAATTCATCAATATAGTGTTAAAAAGAAAATATTTCAACGCCTACGCAATGTGAAGTGGAAAATATAGTGGAAAATAATGGAAAATAGTGGAAAAAGTCAAGAGGCAACAGTTCATCAATTAAGCGGGCTAGCAACACAGAGCTAGCAACACTAGCAACACTTGCCACATGCAACTTGCAACAGTTTGAAGACGGCGCCATCTACAGCTCGGAGCTCGTTAGCTTCTTTGTTGTTGCTCTTGGCTCATTTTTCATAATTTCCACACGGAGTGCACTGGCCGGAAAAATCAAATATCAGCAAATATACGACTTCCGGCTGCCATTGACATTGTTGAATGTAAGCAGAAGGGGAGAGGGGGGGGCGGTGGCGGGATTTAGATGTGGGGCTGATGTGTTGGCCATGGTCAATGCCAGAAGTCAACTTAATTAATTTTTTGCGCCCCAAGCGCAAATGTTGCAAACGTTGGCAGCAATGATTTTAGTTGCAAGTGTTGCAAGTGGCATGGCATGCAATGCAACAACAGCCAAGGCCAATAGATGCCTAACTTGGCCAAAAGCAGCAGCAGCAGCAACAGCAGCACCTTAACAGGAAGTGCAATGTTGCAACGACTTCTGCAACGCTTTATCTGCGCTTACTGACGCTCCAGGAGCTGTTGCTGTTGCTGCTGGTTGATGCAACTTGTGGCAACTGGCGGCAGGTGTTGCTGATATCTCTGATTAAATGGCGTACGCCAAATCATGGCCAAAAGCATTTTAAGACGCACATTAAATTGCAAACAGCCAAGGAGAGTGGGAGCAGCCATCGAATGAGAGGGGAAGAGTGATAAAGAAAGAGAGAGAGAGAGAGAGAGAGAGAAAGAGGGAGAGAGGGAGATAGAGAGCCAG
>JBANCZ010001161.1:0-24098 GCA_037040025.1 Sphaerogastrella javana | reverse complement strand
GCAACAGCAACAGCAACAGCAACAGCAACAGAAATAAAAACAAACAAAAATTGCAGCCAAAAAAAAAAGGAGCAACAGTAATAACAAACAAACAAAACGAGAAAAAAAAACGAAGAGAATGAAAAATTTTTTGGCTATATTTGCAATTGCGAGGCAAAATATGGCGACAGGCATTGGGCGATAAAAATGCAGACCGAAGCCGACAGGCAATCGGAGCAATCGGAGCAATCGAAGCAATCGGAGAACTAGCGGCAAAGCGAAACAGGAAATTAAAAACGAATCGTACAAGTACGTATATCGAATATCGAATATCGCAATGTGGAATGTTAAATGTTGAATGTTGAATGTTGAATGTCGAATGTTGTCTCTTTTATTCAAAGTGTGTGCGAGCATATTGAGTCATTGTATGAGTCCATTCATGCACTCGCCAACTGAGTGCACTCAATGTGAGCAGCACACAGATTGCTGCCATCAAGAGACACTTCGCAAGCGGCCATAAGTAGACCAAATGCACTCACACACACTCACAAAGTGTTTAATTCGATATGAGTGCAGACAGACCTGAGCTGAGCATTCAGCCAGTCGGGCAGTCGGCCAGACGAAGAGTCAACATCATGATGGTCAAGGGGGTAACCAAAGCCAAAGATTGGAGCTTGAAGCTCCGAGCTGGAGAATGGGGAATGGCAGTCAAAACTTTGGCCTCTTACCTTGACTCTTAAATTTATGTGCAAACTTTTAGTATGTGCGTGTGTATCTGTGTGTCACTTTGTGTCTCTGTGTGTGTGTGAGTGTATATGTGTGCGTGGAAATTATGCAATTTGAGCGCATAAATTTCACGATGTGACCCGGGGCCACATCTGAGTCGTCTGCTGTTTGCTTTGCCCATAACTTAACCAACTTCACGACTTGTCTAATTAAAGCCAATCCATCTAGCGGGGTTGCCTAGTTCCCTATACATTCCTGCCCCTGCCACGCCCACAAATTCAAATGTCTAACGTATATCATTTCGGCGACTGTGACTATAAACTATTTGTTGCGGGTATACCAAACGAAAAATAGTTTACATACAAATCTGAAAAAAAAAATAAATAAATAAATAAGAAAAGTTAAAATTTTAATTAGAAAAATTTAAATAATTTAAATAAATATGGTAAATGGAAAACTTAAATATTGGATTTAAATATATATATAAGAGAAACAACTAATATATCAAATTGAATAAAATATGTTAGACAAATTTGTTCTCATTAGATTTCCTTGAGTATCTTTTAGTCGTCGTTCCCAAAATTTCCTTTTTTCTTGTGCATTTTTCAGTTTCTTTGGCATCGCTCGTAAACATAAAAGTTGGCAACGCTCCCCGGAGACAAATCAGTTTGATTTTGATTGCATCTTTTACGGCCTTTGGCACCTTATAACTTATTCTTTTTCCAGTTCTTTTTCCATTTTTGTTTCTCTCTGTATTTGCTGGTGCTGGCACCTGAAGTAATACCGCGACTTTGCGACCTCAGCAGTTGCCAAAAGCTGAAGTTTGAGCTATAGCTGCTTATGCTCTTGGCCAACTCCTGGCTAACTTGGCCAGTGTGTCTGTGTGTCTGTTGCGTGTTTTAATTCTCCCTACGCAGTTGTTATGGTTGTTCGTTGTTGCTTCTTGGTTCTAGTTTCTTCTCAGTTGTTTTGTCTTCCGCAACTACAGTTGAGCCTTATTGGCACGTGTTTTTGTATGTTTTTCATCATGTGGTGCGCTCTCTGTCTCTCTTTCTCTCTTTTATTTTTCGGGATAAGCTCGTAAAACTTTTCGTCAGCAACAACCACAACAACAACAAAAATCACAAAAAAGGACTTTTACTCAGCATTCTGCGGTTGTTGTAGCTTTTTATGCGTGCTTCGTGATGCTGCCATAGACAACATTAAAAAAAAAACAGAAAAAAAAACTCCGGCAGCCAATTGGATGTCTTAAACATTTTGTCTCAACAATTTAATGAATCCTGCGGCACAGCACGTTTGCAGGTGGTACGTTGGCATGGTGGCACGGTGGCACGATGGAATAGGGCTGGGGGACTGTGGGGCGTGGCAAATTTTAGAGCCCACGGGCTGCTTGAAACAAACGGCGTGACAACACACAGACATGAAATTATTTAAACACATGCAGCAAAAGCAACAAAAACGCCATAAAGAAATGTGCCAAAGCAATTCTACATAGCTCTCCCTCTCTCTCTCTCTCTCTATCTGAAACTTTCTCTGTCACTCTGTTTCAATTGAAGTATTGCTGTCCTACTCCTTCAGTTCCTGCTGGCCGTGATGTGTCACACAAAACGCTTTGCAATTGAAATGTCAATAATGTTTTATGACATTGCAGCGTAACGCTTCAAAAAACTCCAGCTTCAGTCAGCTACACTGCACAAAAAAACCTAATACAATGCATTACAACTGTATTAATTTAATAATGGAATTATTTAGAAAGAGCAAGTTAATTTTAACACTTATAATCTGAACGTTGATGTACTAAACGGCAGTACAATCAAGTGGTCCAACGACACCAAGCACCGTCTTGATAACGCGCGGACCCAGCTTATAAGAAAGCAACCCACCTCCCGCCCAACCGACCGAGGGGCACACTGCAAGAGGTACGGAAAAACGAGTGTACTCGAATATTAAATTAAAGAAGAGAAGATCTCAACAGCCAGCCATATCGTTAAAAAGTAAAAGTGTCATCTGGGCATGTTAAGATATGCTAAGATCTTTTTCTTAACAGAGGAGAAAGTTCTAATACAACCCAGAACATTAAAAAGATTATTGTAGTTATTTGAACTACAATTATAAGTAAGAAATATTTCACAGTGTAGCTACAACAAAATATTTTCATTTGGCTCGCAAATCTTTTGACATGCAACAGCAATCAAAAGCGAAGGGCTGTGCTTGTACAAGAGACAGAGAGAGAGAGAGAGAGAGAGAGAGAGAGAGAGGGAGAGAGGGAGAAAGAGAGCATGGGTTTGGGAAGAGGAAGTGAGAAAGTAAAAGGGAGAGCAGGAAACAGCTAGAATGCCATTTTGTGGCCTGTCTTGCGGTGTCGCCTGAAATTGGCCAGCAAACGAGGCACAACAAACGAATAGACAAAAAGCCAGATAAATAAAGAGACAAACAAAGAGAGAGTAGGAGAGAAACAGAGAGAGTGAGATAGGATGAGCGGGAGAGTGAGTGAGTGAGAGAAATCCAATTCAAATTGCCATCAGACATTCTAATTTCATTCATTTCTCAATACAATCAAGCGACAGGACGCAGGGTGCGGATACAGGGTGGCTCACAGTCCAAAATATACTTCCTTATGTCACATAAA
The DNA here is from genome assembly GCA_037040025.1 of Sphaerogastrella javana. Classification (NCBI taxonomy): domain Eukaryota; kingdom Metazoa; phylum Arthropoda; class Insecta; order Diptera; family Drosophilidae; genus Sphaerogastrella; species Sphaerogastrella javana. The sequence goes on along the minus strand of JBANCZ010001161.1, from coordinate 20,764 downwards.
TTCTGATTGTGTCACAAGAATTTAAGGGTGAGACAGAACGAAAGAGAGAACTGACAGAGAAAGAAAGAAAAAGCAAAACAACAATAATAAATGCAGCAAATGCCACCACAGACTATGTACCCGAAAACAATTCTTTGGTTAATTCTCTCACTTTAGCTTACTCTCTTCATCTCTCTTTCTCTTTTGTTTTTCTTTCTGTGCATACTTTTGTCATAAATTGAGGCCCACAATTTCAATTTCAATTTATGATTTGGTTACCTGAAATAAGTGAAGCAGATATTTACCAGGTTCTGCACATATTTTAATACTGAAGACCGTTGGCTAGCTTTCAAAATGTTGTGGTGTTCAAAATAAAGCATAAATTCAATAAATGATTTTTTTTAAAGATTTGTCCAAAATAAGAATGATTCGGTTATGGCTTTGGGCCTTAATGGACTCAATTAGAAATTTTGGTTGAGCTTCAATTTATGTCCTGCTGGCAAATGGGTCACAAATTAAATTGAACTGCACAAACACGAAATGTTAATTGAGCAGCGAATCGAGACAATGACAGGAACTCAAATTAATTTAAGTTGCAATGCCAAAAGCGACAGCAACAACAACAACAGCAACAACAGCATCAGCAACAAGAGCAACAAAGCAGCTGAAGCGCGTCTAGAATGCAATTAGAAATTAATTGTGGCAATAATTGCCAGATAAATAAATCTTAACATAAACACACGTTCGCCATTCATGCAAGTGTGCGGGTATTAGAAGATTGCATGTGTGTGTGTGTGTGTTTGTTATATGTGTGAGCCGAGTTAATCAGGCAGACAGTCTGCAAGTTGATTTAAAGCCACTGCCAACGGTGCGTATGATTGATTTAACAGCAATTCTACTGTGGGCGCGTGTTATAGTAGATGAAAAGAGAAAGGGAAAGATACACATATATATATATATTATATTATGTATATATAAATAAAGACAAATCAATATATTTATATATAAAAGATGTGGAATATATTTATTTCTTTCAAGAGTAATCGATAGATACATTGATATAGATTGCTTACAAAGATACATCAATAGATAAATAGATTTGAATATCCAAGTATATTTAATAATTTATCCAAGTATATTTAATAAAATGATAAACCCATTGACATAGATCGCTAACAGAATCGATAATTTGGTATCCAAATAAAATGTACAAAAAGTAATTTTATTTTTGACCTTCTACGTCAAATCAACCAACCAATAGATGTTATTTTTGCCCCCGAGAATCTCAGGCAATGCTATAATTAGCTTGACCAAATTCGAACCACTCCAAAACGTAAATGACTGAAAAGTTTAAAAATTAATACGATTTGATATTCAATATTGTATAAACCACTCACCCACAGCCAATAAAGGCAATAAGATCATTGGGACCGACAAAAGTTTAAGCCATTGGCGTTTCTTCACCTGGCCATATTCAGGATACATACGCCGGATACAGCAAGTGCTGCACAAGGGCTGATACTGTTCATCCATAGCTTTCACCAGAGCCTTTGTGGTATCGTCCAGGCCACACATGCGCATATACCGCGGATCATTGACACAGTTCTCTACGATTAAGTCCACGTTTGTCGTTTGGGGCTGAATGCAATCCTCGGCTAGGCCTTCATTCATCTCCGGTTCTACCAAATATTTGATACTCAAACTGCAGCTTTGAAACGCCAGCTTGGATGGACGCATGATTATGTCTATTTCCATAGTGCCATAGGCAGCGACTGTACCGGATGCAGGATACACCTGAAACAACTCGGAGTTGTCTAACTTGATGTTGAAATTTATGGACTTGGAGTAAACATTGAGCAGACTCAGTTGACGCTTCTGACTGTAGGCAAATGGAAAGAGGAACTTGACTGTTGTTGGTGTAACAATCACCAGATTAGTTGAACCCATTTTGATAGCAAAAGTTATAAAAAATTTTAAAATTTATTTTATTTAATATTATAACATATAATAAAAGCACCTACTCTGATAAACAACTCGAAGCAACAGCAAAAGAGAGACTACATGTTTTATCTTTTTAAAATGTCGAAGAATCTTCAATGGGGTTCCAAAGCGATTGTACTAATGATGATAAGCAGCATAACTGTTGTAACGGCTTTCAACTGTTTGACTGCAGTCTGGTCACACTGAAATCAATTTGTTCATGCTGATGAGCTGATCGAAATCAAATCAGTCTGAAGTCGACACACATTGAGATTCCACTTGAATTTGCGTTGGGCATTAGGTTTTTGTCTCGTTGGCATCGCTGATAAAAACTTTCTTTTTTTTACTTTCGCTCTGTTTTTTGTTGTCAATCAGTCGAGACGATTTGTCTGTCTGTCTGCCTGTCTGACTGCTTATGCTCCTTTGCATACAAATAACGGATGCAAGTCACATTTGATTGAAAACAATTTGAACTGATATCGCTCGGTGGCAGTTTGTGCCACACATGGCACACCACTTCAAGTGGCTCTATTTTTTTTTTTATATTATTTTTCAATTCGATTTTATTCGTTTAGAGAAAGGAAAACAAAAGGTGCACACTCTATGGCTCTTACGTGCAAATTGTTTGTTTGCTTTCAAATATGAAATCTTCAACAAATTTCTGCTTACTTTTACATGCTCTTTGTTCAGACTTTTCTCCATAGACTCGATATTTTCTGGGGCTCTACATTATCCTCGGCATTGCTGGTAAATGCATATCATTTTATTTCATTTCAAATCAATTCATTTTCACATCTCTCTCACCTTCTCACCTTCTCTCGTTCTCTTTCTCTCTCTGATTGGTAAAGGTATGCCATTCATGGAGCTCTTGTTGCGATTGCAGTCTAGGCTTTGATTGCATAGTTTTGGCATGCAGCTAATCAAAGCGTTTGACAGCCTGGCGAACACCTGAATTATGCTGCTTTCCCTCTAACACTTTCCCTCTCTTCCTCTTTTTCTCTCTCTCTCTTTCTTTCTCTCCCTATCTCTCTCTATCTCTCTCTTACTTATTTGCTCTGTATGTCTGTCTTTCTATGGCTCGTTAACAATTCCTCGTCCCGATAAATCGTGTGCTATGCGTTTGGCCAATATTCAAATAATTACCAATATAAGCCGTCAAATGACCATACACACATATGCATATACACATACACACATACACACATACAAGAAGGGAATATATGTCGTTTGCACTGTTTGCCAATATGCTGCCAGGCAGGTGAGTTGCTGCTGCTGCTGCTGTTGCTCTTGCCGTTGCTGCTGTTGCTGTTGCTGTTGTAAGCGTTCTAATTGGTGTTGTTGTTGTTGTTGTTGTTATTGTCGTTGGTTCGTTGTTGTTGTTGGCTGTGTTCTGGGCGCTATGCGCTGCGTGGTCTGTGAGCTTGTAAATAAGCCTTAATTATTGCCATTGCAGCCATAAAGCCACCACACACAATAAACATGCTAATTCAGGATGGGCGTGGCAGACGCACCAGCCGGACGTCCGATAAGCCAATTTATTTGTGTATGTGTGTGTGTGTGTGTATATGTTTATGTGTGGCAACTGCCACAGCAACAGCAAATGTCACAACAATAACAACACCTTAAGAAATTGGCATAGAAAGCGATAGGCAACACATGACTTTGCGATAAAAGACAACTAATATTACAGCTTAGGATTTTTTCAAACTTTTGTTTAAAAACATAAAGGGGTTTATTTGGATTCTGCAAAGGTGAAATGTGTACAACAGGCAGAAGAAGGCGTGGCGGAACCCACCAACTATATACTCCGCTCCCATCAGACCTTAGCAATTTTTGAGCTATTTTGAAGCTTGAGCTTTTACTTTAGAACATAAGTGCAAAATTATACTACGCACGTACTTACTATATCGATAAGTAATTGATTATCGAAAATATTATACAGCTGATATATTATACAGCATTTTTCCTCGATCAACCGCTCACTTGAGATCAACCTACCCGTCCTTTAATGGAAATTCTATACAGTACCTAAAACAGGCTACTACCACGAAATTCTGTTCTGTTTCTATTCTGTATCGAAAATACCAAACAATGAATTCCCAATGTCGTGCTACAGAACTAATATTGAATTCTTTATGTTATTATTATTGCTATACCATTAATACAACTCATATTTCTTATATAGTATATTCGATTAAATGTTATTCTCATTCAACATGATGTTTCCAATGATGAATCACTTTAATATGCTAAGTTAAGATATAGAAAATTAAGAATATTTTTAAACATGTTCAACAATATGAAATTAAACTATGTTGTAATAAAAAGATGGCAATACATAATCGTTTTAAATCAGAGTTTTTAGTGTGGTTAAAGCAACGATAATCGCATTAGTTATAGGTAAATGCACGCTGTCTACCTTATATGGCAGGTAACATTCAATTAGGCAAATATTTGCACCAGGTGAGTCTAACAAATAGTACAACACGAACTATAGCTACAACTACAACTCCATCTACAGTTGAGGGGGCCGCTAGAGTCGCCTTGATCGAGGCGTTGTCATAATTAGAACGTGCATGCGGTAGTAGGGTGAGCCATGTGCACATAAACGCTCATCAAATCCACTTAAACGGGCAATAGGGCGATGCAGCTACGGCTATATGGGTATATAGGTATGTAGGTATTTAGCTACGGTTGCTATAGATAGCAGCTAACCATGGCCCGTCCTTAGCCGCTGCAGGGCGTCAATTGGTTTTATTTGCCATCAACTAGCAGCTGTAGAACACGCATACGACGCGTTGCACGTGTGTCTCACTGTGTGTGTATAAGTGTAGATGTGTGCGTATGTGTGTGTGTGCGTGTGTTTGTGTGTGTGTGTGGCTTTTAAGTGCCGTTTGGCTTAGCCAAAGGTGCAATGCAGCTAACAGCAGCACCGTGCAAGCACAGACTGCACCGTCCTCTTGCCGACGTAACCAGTTTGTTGACGCTATTTGCACGGTTTCTCTCTCTGTTTCTCACTCTCTTTCTCTCTCTCTCTCTTTCTCTCTCTCTCTCTCTCTCTTTCTCTCTCTCTTACTCTACCTCTCTCCACGTCTCAGTGATTTTTGCAGTGATTTGCGTTTAATTGAATTTGACGCCTGACACCAACTGCCAGCGATTTGCTCAACTGGCAATGGGAGCTATCAATTTGCCAAACTCACGTCATGCCAAGGAGGCGAGATGCGAAGGGTCGTCCCATACATGTTGAGCCTACTTAAAGTGATTACGCAACGAGCGACCACTAAATGCACAGACAACTACAACCGACGTACGTATAAATCAAGACGCCTCAAGGGTCTGGTCAATGAACCGACTGCTGAGAAAGTAACATGCGAACGCATAAAATAATCTGAGTAGGGTGCACAGCCAGTGGGTCTATAACCATTAATGATGTGGCCTACAAGCCTCAATACGAGGCACAAGTACGTGCTTCCAATGCCACAGTTTCAGACCCCGGCTCAGTTACAGCAGCAGTCGTAGTCGCAGTATCAGTAGCAGTTGGTGTTGCTGCTCAGGCCTAGGCAAGTGGGCGACTAGGCCTCGGCCAGCTTCCAGCACTGAAAAACAGTGCAAGAAATGCGCGAAGCGGAAACAACTTAATGACGCGCGGCGCTAATGGTTCACTTAAGCACCCACATAAGTTTACTACACCCAAAAAAGGCACAACAACAACAACAACAAGGTAAAAAATGTAAACCAAAAGAAAAAAGCAACTAAAACGAATAATTATTTGCTAAACGAATAGCGTATACACTCACAACAAACCATCATCATAGTCTTAGCTTTTCTTTTTCATAAATATGTTCCATATTTTATTAATTTCGTTTAAAAAAAAATCATAATATTTTTGAATATTTTTCACTACATTTTCAAAATTTCTCTCTACAGAGCATACAAATGTGTATCATACTCATTTCTAACAATTTGTTTTTTTTTTCACTTCTATGCCCCCATCACATTGCAGAGGCGTCGCTGGGTTTGTGGGTGTCACTGTGTTGTCGTTTTGCTCACCAAAATCGGCAGACGGTTGCACGACTCCTGCCAGTATTTGGCCTCAAGCCTTCCCCCTTTGCACAACCATTTCTTCGGCTGCTCCATCAACTCCGACTCCGCTCTGCTCCACTGACGCCGCACAGTAATAATTTCTCGCTAATGGTGTCCTAAATTGTCAAGAAATATGGAACCATTTGAATGTGGCTCGCCTCCACTACGTGTGAGCGTGTGGGTGTGGCTTTTGCCACACACACACACACACATACAACACACACATACATGTAAGTGTGTGTACACATTAGTGTGTGTAATGAGTATACATGGAACGCTGTTGCTGAGTGCGCGGCTTTTAGTTCGTTTGTGTTTTTGACTTCCGGTTAGCCTGTCGCCTAGAAATGTCTTTGTTTCTCTATTTCATACATATTGTTTTTTTTATTCATTCTCTATTTCTATTTATATTTTTCGACGTCTTTTATGCGGCCCACACAAATACTCAAGTGTGGGCGTGCTCTTTGGGCTCTGTGAAGTTACCAATGTTTTTGACAACATACAATCTGGAAAGGCGGCGGCAAAGACCCCAATATACTCAAGGCAGCTGTCATAGGGATTTATGTGGGTGCACTTGACAATCGTTAGAAGTAATAGAGCATTATTTCATATACAAAATTTGTTTTTTCGAAGCATAGATTAACCTTAATTCTAAACTACATTTATGTATAAGTATAAATATTCTTTAGAAATTAAAATGTATTTTTCTTAAATAGAATTTTTGAATTTCAATATATCAATATGATTATAGAAATACAAATAAATTGTATTATATGTACAATAATATATGACGCTTCTCCTACAGTGTTTATTCATTCAAATTCTCTTCTAGTAGTGTTTATTCATTCTGAACATGCACTTAATTGTACAGCTCCAAAGAGACCACTTGTTGCGTGCTGCTGTTTAGCAGTACAGGTAAAATGTTAAAGGTATGAAATGTAAAAGAAGCAACATCATGCTTAGCTCTCGTATTATTGAGCTATTCAGGAAAACTCATTGTTATCGTGCATCTTTGTCTCAGAGGCTTTCTGCGGCAAATATCCTCAAAGATGGCATCGCATTCATCTCTGGCAATTCAGAGTGAGACACAACTGAAACGAAAAGAAACTCGCAACCGAAAAGAAAAAATGTCATCTGTATCTGTGTGTATCTCTCTCTCTATCTCTCTCTCTCTCTCTCTCTCTCTCTCTCTCTCTCTGTGTTTATTTGTATTGTGTTGAAGCGTTTATGCCAACACAGACGTAAAAAATCTGCTACTTATAAATTATGTTTATTTATTTATTATATTTTTTGAAACAGCTGCGCTCAACTACGCAGCATTTTGTCCAAAGTTGTTGATCCTCTTGTTGTTGTTATTGCTATTATTATTGTTGTTGTTGCTGTTGTTGCTATTGCTGTTTCTGTTGCTGCTGTCAACGAGTGTCCTCGTCCTGTGCTGTGTTCCTGGCATAACAAAGCTTTCGCTTTTGCTAGCGTTCTTAACGTTTTCGGTTGCTTTTGCTTTTACTTCTTCGTTTTTTTTTTTTAACATTTTTTTTTTTTCATAAATCTGTTAAAAAAAAGATGAAAAAATACGTTGTACAAATGTTGTTGACAGCGGACAACAGAGACATGGGACAAAGAGACATTGGACGGCGGTCAGTGGCCGGACAGACGCGCAGAGCTGCAAGACACTTTTCTCTCTTTCTCTCTCTATCTTGCTCTCGCTATTTCGTTTATTCCTCGTCCGCCAGCTGGCCATTTAGTTAGTGTCTGTGCGTAAAAAATAAGACGAGGGTAGCCCCAAATTGGCCAAGCTGATGAAATTGCGGTAGTTCGAATTGGACCCCTGAGGCGTTTATTGGGCATTTGTTGCTAATAATGCTATCGATGTGACAAATACACTTACAAATACAAAAGTATGTATATAGCATAATATATATACATATATATATTATATAGCATAATGCCTTTAGAAAAACAACTTGAACTTGCACGAAAGTGCTTAGTGCATGAAAATAACCTAATTGACTCAAAGCGTTTTTTAATTGGGCGTAAATCCAAGCTTAAAGCCATAAATAAACACACTTATGTCTTTGGTTTAAATTAAAGATAAGTTTAACTTTAATATAAATAAAATATAATTAAATTTAAGTTATTATCGAATCTTTCCGACATTATTATAGATAACTTTGATATATGACAATGAAATATGGATTTTTCTTAAAATTTTATTGAATGATATGCTCTCTACATGCAAAAACCAATTTTCTAATCTGTTGCAATCCTTTCTTAAAATTTCATTTGAAGGGATAATAAAACAATAAAGTAGAATAGATACTTTACTGATAATGACAACGGATATTTATCATTTCAAATACGAAAAAAAAAAAACAGATTTGAATAACATAAAAACAAAAAGCAAATAATCTTAAAATGTTAATAGTTTATAAAGAAAGGCTAACATTAAGAGTAGTATAAATTTAAGATGAGTTATGCTCTACAAATGTATATAAGTACCCCTAGAAGGATTCAAACAAAGCCAAAGCGTGCGTAAAATTGTATTAATGTTATTAAAAAAAAAAAAAACTAGATAAAATGAAATACTTAGAACAGTAGTAGAAACAGAAAGCAACCCAAAAAAAAGGGACAACTTCACGTTGAAGGCTTAATTTTAGGTGCCTCTGGAGATATTGTCGGCTTCACTTCATTTTCAGCAACATCTTATGGCTGCCACTGTTGTGGCTTCTGTTGTTGATTGTATGGTACAAAGTGTAATGTACTTAAACCCCTTTAACAACAACAACACCAACAACAAGAACAATAATTACAATAAAAAAAAGACTCAACCGAAATCTTGTCCTTTCACTTTTGCCATTGTGCTTGTAGCAGACCCAAAATCAAATTGCTCATCTTACCTAAAGTGGGAAGACTTCCTTGTTTCGCCCGTGCGCCTGATGGCTAGAAAATTAAGTGAGCAACACTCAAAGAAAATTGCGGAACACCTCCGCATCCCCTTCTACCCCTTTACCTAAGCACCTGTGTGCTGTGCGAATGTTCGCTTAGAGTCCTAGTTTTTTATTCGTTCTCTTTGTTTTTGGTTTTTGTGCCCTTTTTTTGTGGGTGGAAAATATGACGGTCATAACTCAAGGACTCGCAAACAGACGTTCACATGCTAAAGTAAACACAGATAACTGTTTATCAGCGCCAGTTCCACCTGCTACAGCTCGTACTTGCACCTACGGCTTACATATGTTGCCACACACACATTCACATAGGAGAGAAATAGATATAGAAAAATAGAGAGAGAAAGAGAGAGTCAAGCAGATTTTGCTAGCCGAAATCTACTCGCATTTTTGTTGATTTAGTTTGCCACTTGTTGCCGTCTAACAAATTGTTATCCTTTATTTATGGCGGATTTTTGTCGCCATGTTGCTACACAGAACCCGAAGTATTGTTTGCTCTCTCTAACACTTGTGTACGTCTCTCTGTTGCACACCGTCTCCATGAAGGCTCTGGCCAAAATGTCGCAACAAAGGCGCTAAGCGCATTAGTCGCCTCTAGTCGTGCCGTGCCTCGAGGTAATTTATTGAAAGTGTGCCGAGTGCGGTGACAATGCGCTAATGTGCGGCATAAGCCACATAAATTTCATTGCTTACTGCATTGACCAACTCCTTGTTGCCAGAGGTACTGGCACTCCCTGAGACCCCGTGACCCAATCCTGTCGAGTCTAGAGTTTATGCTAACGGCTCTGAATGTGGAGCTTTTTAAGAGACAAGAAGTTTTGGCTTAAACGTTAGTATTTGTAGCATAAAGTGAGCTTAGTTACAGTTCGTGATGATGTTGATTCTGACACATTTATTTATATATACACTATATATCTATTTGTATAAAGTGATGCTGGTACTTTGTGAATTTCATTACGATCGGCTTCAAACGGAGATTGCAACATTATGTTCAACATGTTGGAATCGTGACACGCACATCAAGTTCATTATAAGCATACTTAGGTAGAGCACGACATAAACTTTTATAATTTGATGGCAATTGCATTTCTTCTGCGCTCCTGCGTGCGTGTATCTGCACGCAGAGCCAGACGTACAACAGGGCGTATGAGCGCTCAAATCAAATGAAGCGATGCAATGCAATGTGATGGGATGCAATGGGATGCAATGGGATGCAATAGGATGCGATGTGATGCTCTGACTGGTGAATGCTTTTGACACGACGACGTGACATGGACGCGGAATTCAGTTGGGTGCAGTTAAGCAGCGCTGGTAGAGGGTGCACGTGCCACACGCACAAAGGTGCAACAGACAAATGCAGATGAAGTTGCCACAGCAGCAGACAAATGCGCATTAATTTCGCATTTAAATGCGGGCAACAACATCTACAACAACAATTATTTCAAATGTAAAAGGCAGAACAACAAAAATTGCTCCAGATACTGAACAAATCTGTCACCTGCACACTTCACATCACATCAAAATCTTCCACAGATATAAGGCACAAGAAAAAAAAGAAATTATTTATGTATGTACTCTACTATTTATTTAGTTAGTAGTTTATGATAGCTTCTCACACTCTAAGATAACATTTTGTGCTTATGCAATTTAACATCAGTAAATTTATTTAAATTTAATGAAATTTATTTTATTTTATTAACGAACGCAATCGATTTTCTATTTAAATTAAAGAAATTAATTTAATAAATTATTTAAATTTAAAATTCTAAAGATAAAATCTATGTTCTCGTTTAAGCTATAAATTTTGGTTATGTCTGCTGCAATATATTAAATGAAGAAAAATTATTTGAAATAGAAATCTAAGTGAATTGATTATAGTGGAATGCAATTAATATATATATATATATATTTATATTGTTTCAACTTCATGTAAAAACCGCATTAATAATTAATTCCTATGCAAACAGATCTATAATTTACGTGCATGCATTTTTTTTATTGTTTTCTGCTATGGCAGTTCTAAAATTGGGCGTGTCTGATGGAGGCGGGCTAGTTTATTTAACAGTTACTGCTATGTGACATATTTATTATAAATAAATGCATGTTGCGAATGCATGTGTGTGGATGTGTTTGTCTGTGTGTATTTCTATGTGCAATTTGTCGTTAAGAGTTGATATTTTATTTCGATTTCGTGCTCACACGCTCACTCCTAGGACTCGAAGCGTCACATCCATCAACTGTCAAACGACAAATCCATTTCGCGTCTGTTAGTTTCGGATTATGCCAAAAACAACAGAAACAACAATAGCAGACAACAGGCATTACACAAACACCAACACCAACACCAACAACAACAGCACAACAGCAACATCAACAACAACATTGTAAAACAGCAACCAGATACACTGCCAATAGTATATTTAGTTCAACACACTCGCCTGACTGCCAAATTGCTGTGCAAATAAATGAATTGAATTGTTATTTGCTGTTCGTGTTATTTGAAAATTGCATTATACCATGCTTGATTTAGACCCACTTTTCCCCCAGCCTCCCACTACCAATAGCATGAAAAACAAATAGATGCAACACTCGATTCTATGCCGCAGCCATTGAACTCTTTTAGACGTAAGTTAAATAAAGTTTTTGTAAAAATATGACCAACCAAACCTAAAACCTACGGCTATATTTCACATTGATACTTATTTTAATTTAAATTTAAAACTACCTTGAGAGTATTCATTTATTAAATTATCATTATAACCAAATTCGTTTTGATCAATAAAAACATATTCTATATAAAACTGTATCAAAGTCATACGTAATTTTTATTTCTCTGTTTCAAAATTGATCTGATCTTCTCGCGATTAAGTCTCGCTATGTGGTTGATAGCTATTCTACTCGTTATTGGATTACTCTTCACGCATTTCCATCAAACAACTTCCGCCTGCTGCACTCCGATTGTAATGACATTTCGTCCCAATTTGAAATATAGCAAGCCCTGCACCTTCTTTAAATCATCCGAACTTATAAACGCTAAGAGGTGTTATGCGAAGATCTGCGGTGGACTCCACGAACCGACACCCTGCTGTGGCGTCGGTAGTTGCAATGTGTTCTGTTGCAACTGTGTTGGTGGATGCTGGAAGGGACGCAATAAGGTTCTTTCCGATTTCGAGGCCAAGTACCTTCAATATATACAGAGTGTGCAAAGACAGTAATACAAAAATAGAACTACAATTAATAAAATGACAGAAAAATGCCTGGAATTTGTAAGCGTACTAAATCTACCGTATTATATATAATTGTTCCAATTAATTCACTTCAGTCTTTAAGCAAAAATAGGTTCGAGGGGTTGAATGAAATTAAATATTGATTTATTTAAATATTTAAACGACGATATGGCTATAGTTGATATTTCTGTGCCAATTTCAATTTGCGTTGTGCACATTTTTAGAACATATTTCTATTTGTATGCAACTTGTGCCGTTTCTGTGGCTGCGAATCATATTGAGGCTACCAACTGTCAGTAATTTGCATATTTGAGCTGAAAATTGCCAAGCATACACACACACACACACGGTCGGCAAAAGATGGCGGAACAACTCCATCAAATGCTGAATGATTGAAGGCAGCTGGCTAAGCGAAAGCTGGCTCTAAAATGTGGGCTGTGTGGGAGGAGTATCAGAGTGAATGGTAGGGTACGGGGTATAGCTTTGCGAATTCATAGAACTCAAAATTGATTTATTATGCGGTAATTGTTTTGGCCCAGTTTGAGCCCTGCATACACAATGAAGCCGAGTAGCCGCATAAACGGTTTCGCTTAATGACTGCAACGTTTAGGACAGACCGCCTGACAACCCATGGGCGTGGCTAGTCCCCAATAAATTTAGGTTAATAATAAGATATTTCAATGATTTCACATTGCTACCAGACCCCCAGACTTCCCCGAATTGGCAACATCCCATATCAAACACAAGTTGCACTTAAAACTTAACGACAGACCCACTATAAAGTAGCACAAATGAGCATGTGTTGCACTACAAGATTGACAGGACGAATTAAATATGAATTTAGTACAAGTTAGTAAGTGAATAGTAGAATAGGTGTAGAACCTTCCTGATTCTTATGCAACTGCTGTTAATGCTCCCAGGATTAGATTCTTTAGAAAAATGAGGTTTAATGCAGGTTTCATTTAATATGCTTTTTGCTTTAGAAAAGTCAAATTTCAGAGATGACTTTAACAAAAGCCAACACCCAGTCACTACCTCTCTGTCTTTCTGTCTCTCTATCATTCTCTTTGCCTCTATCTCTCTCTTCGCGCTGGCAGGTTTGGTGGATTTGCTAAATGGCCAACAATTATGCGCAGACAACGCAAATTTCAATGATTTCATTGTGTGTAAATTTATGGTAGCAAAGTGAGAAAGAGAGCAACTGAGAGAGGGTCGGGTCGAAAGAAGAGGGGCTTTGAGGGTGGGTAAGGACGTAGTGACAGCAGGGAAATTTACACTCGTAAGTTGGCGAATGTGTGTGAAAAGTTGGCAGACTAAAAATAAGCATGAAAATAAAGTTTTATATTTATTACACGGATTGCTAGTACATTTAGTTTCGGCGAAATGTTCTGCCTTCAGGGCTACATTATAATCTTTTTTTTTTTTTTTGTTTTTTGACATTCAAGCTTAAAACGGAAATAATTTGTAAAGTGCTGCCTGGTTCTGCGCTCAGCTTCGTCTTCGCTTTTTTATTGAAGTTCGTCTCATTCAATTTGCATTTTTCATTTTGTGCGTTTTATACAGTTTACAGTTAAAGCACACAAAGTGCAACCGAAAAAATAAAATAGAACAAGTGGCTAAAGAGAATAAGGGAGGAAAAAAAGGGAGAAAGGGAAAATAAAAGCAAAACAAATTTGGCTGCCATCGTGATGTCATTCAATCCGAGATCAATTGCTGTAAAAATGACAAAATTATGCCAGCACACAAATAAAAGCCAAGCGTGGGAAGGAGAAAGAGGGAGAAATAGAAAGAGAGAGGAGAGAGAGAGAGAGACAAGGGACAGTTTGGGGGAAAAATTCAAATTTGTAACAGCTCACAGCTTTGCTTGGTTTCAATTTGGCTTAATCTGTTTAAATGACCGTTGGCCAAATAAAACCAAATAAAACCAAAACAAAATTACCAAAAACTACAACAACAAAAGCAAGAACAAAAAGTGGAAGAGGAAGAGCAACAGCAGCTACAATTTGACAAATTCAATTTGTGGCCAAATTGGAAGGCACTGCCAATGGGAAAGTGTCAAAAAGTGTGTTGAACACGCCTTAGTTTATTCAGTTAGCGGTTTATTCATTTATTCACTTACATCGGTGTTTGGTCTATTTAAAGCACAGTTAGTATATATTTAAAGTGCTCTGGAACATAGTTGATATTATAGGTAATACGATATACTATAAATATATCCTAAGTTGATTTGATTTGATATATAGTTTTCGCATTTCATAGTTGAAAATTCATATAGAGATTGAGTTATTGTAGGGCATGTTTGACATTCTTCTAGACATTCAAATCATTATGTTTGGATTCCTTAATTAAGTTATGCTAATAACCTAATTAATTTTCTTGGACTTTTCATAGTTTTCCAAGCTTGAACTGTATTCAACTTTAGTATATTCGTCAGCTGTCGGTCGCATTTCGTGGCGGACTTTAAGGGCTGCCTGATATCGTAATTTGGCGCTGCACATTATCTTATCTCATTTTAGTGTTATGTCTGCAGCAGCACAACTAACTGCCAAAAGATGCTGCAACTCAAATTATAGCCATCTCTTTTATGCGCTATGCCATCTCTGTCTTGCCTTTGTCTTGCTTATGTGGCAGAAATTAGAGCGCTGTTAAAGTATGGCAAAAAAACAGAGAGAGAGTGAGAGGAAAAACTTTGTTGGCTCTAATGGCTTCATAACATGCAACATTACAGGGCTATAAGCACTTGGATTTGTGGGCGTGGCTGCTGCTGCTGTTACTCCCGTTTTCTGCTAATATGCAACAATATATTATGCGAATGTCCCTCTCTCTTTCTCACACTTAATCGCTCTCTTTCTCTATCTTGTTCGCCTTGCTCTTGTGTTGACTTTGGCGCCACCTGGCAACATGACAACAACTAACACAGGGAGAGAGGTGAAGGGAGTAGCAGCTGCTCCCCACTATCAGCCGTTAATAAATGTTATAGTTGTAATTATAATAAAACTTGACTTTAAGCGTTCCCACACACACATACAAGCACACACTAACACACACACATACACTCGAACACACTCTTACGCGCATATGCTGCTGTCAAGTAAGGATCTCGTTGCTTGTAGCTGGCGGCCATTGACAAGGATTTGCCAACTGTTTCACATCCTATCGAGTGGGTGCCAGACAAACAGAGAGACAGAGACAACTCGAGAGAAAGAGAGAGAGAGAGTGAAAGGCATAGAGAAAGGAGAAGCACATGTTGTTCCTGTGAGTTACTTGCCTAATACTCTAGTCGAAATGTATGGCAAAGGGTAGCATAAGATGTTATAACTGAAGTTATATGACACTATATACCCCATATATATACATATTCATATAGATAAATGTAACAACAACAACAAAGACAAACATTAAGTGCACTGAGAGGTTAATTTACAAAATTATGGCACTACAAATAAAATAGTAAGTGCTAAACAGTAGTAAAAGTGGCCCAGCAACAAATATGTTTAGTCCTAAGCATAAAATGGGCAAAAAGTGAGAGAAAAAATATTACCAACAAAAAGTGGAGAAATTTTTATAAAAATTTATAAACTTAAAGCAACAAATATCCATATATTAATAAACATTAAGCAATTGAATTTATGCTAAATAAATAACACAAATACAAACTGTATAAACCACAACTTATATTGGCCTCTAGATACATTCAGTTATTTATATAAACATATATATTTAGTAACTGCAATAACTACACCTATTTACAAGGTGGAAACACATGTATCTAAGACTATAAAGTTGAATTAAGTTCGGATTTCAATGTACCTTGTGTGGCTTTTAGTTAATGTCTCTCGACTTCTGCGTCTTGCTCTCTGCTCAGATCTGTTCTGTTCAGTTGAGTTAAGTTCTGTGTGTGTTTTGTGCTGACTTCCGGTTTCCTCAGCGCCATCTTGGACAGCCTCAATCTGAAATTGAATGTGTGTGTGTCACCGTGTTCTCTCTCTATCGCTCTTTCTCCCACTCTCTGCCTCTCTCTCCTTCTCTCTCTCTCTGTCTATCTTTGGCATTTCTATTTGTGGGACTGCTTGAGCACCGAACAGACACACTCGAGCTGCAATTGCAGTGCACAGTTTGGACTTGTAGACAGTCGACTACAATCTGCGCCCAGCTGCCACGCCCACTGCCTAGCAGACCTTAACTGTGCTGCTGTGTGTAATTGTCTAGCGTTTTAATTAAAATTGTTCCAAATAGTCGCAGCACAAACAGCAAAGCGTTCGAAGGACAGACACAAGTTATGCGCGTGCTGAAAACTTGGCCAAAATGCCAAGCAGACAGAGAGAGTGAGAGAGAGTGAGAGAGAGAGAGAGACAGTGGGAGATAGAGATGCAATACATGGCAAACCCTGGCAATTTATGGCCGACCAGAAATCTGTGAGAAAAACTCTCTAAGCTGCCATGAGTGAAACTTTTCGTGCAATACTTTACCGGCTCTATATATATTGGACTGGTATCTCTATATATAACTATGCTATACTACATATCGATATGACCACGCCCACACGGCAAGCGTAGCATCGCGGCCAACTAGGCTAATGAATATTTTCGTTGTATTCGCTGCAATGCCAGATTGTAATGCAATAGAGGCTGCGGTCTCATCGCTTCCCTTTCTTTCATCTCACTGTCAGTCCATGTCGCTCTCTCCTTCTCTCTGTCTGTCCTTCTCTTTCAGTTTGCAATCTGCCTGTCTGTCTGATGCTCCATTGAGCGCTGTCCGCCCGCGCCATTAATGCCAAATGCCAAACGCGATTGCAAAGGCGTCGAAGCATGAGCTGAAATGCGCCTGGGACATTTTGGCACAAGCCACATCGCAGCAGCTGTGAAAGCTGGTAAAAACCCCAGCACAAAAAACACGAACAGCATAAGCAACACACCATCACACCAACACACAAACACACACATGCACACGAAAACGAAAACAAAAAATGAAGAAAAAGAAAAACGTAGTGCAAGACAAAGCCGCGCAATTGATGGCATCGATGGCAGGCAACTCTTCCCAAGCTCTGTCCCTGGTCACACACTCACACACACACACACACCCCAACACGCGTACATACTCACACACACTGACTTGCTCGTTTGGTCATGCCCCATGTCCATGTCCTTGTCCATGTCGTCTGCGATTTGAATCGCAATGGCGCATCGCTGCTCGCAGCTCAAAACCCAAAATTGAAGTTTGTCCTGTCGCCGTTACAGATTCTTCTTCGACTTTGGTTCCACATGCCATCCACCGCCATTGCTTGCTTTTGTTTTTTATTTATTTTGTTTCTTTTTTTTTACTTTAGTTCGTTGGCTGCGCGTTTTTTAACGCTTAGTGGCTTTGGCTGCCATGGCTGCTCGCTTGTTGCGGTTTACTCGTCTTTGGCTTTGGCTTTGGCTTCGACTCTTGACCAGCCCAACGCGGCTTTCGGTTGATCTGCTGCAACTCTGCTCGATTCCTATCAAAGCCTTTGGCCACGTTTAATTCTCAGTTCGCTTTGCCCGCCTCAAAGTTTAATTTAAGCGTTCTCACATATGTTCGCCTTTTAACTTTTGTGGTTTCCATTTTTGTTTCTCATTTAGTATTTGATGTCGATGCAAAAGATTCTCAAATTGTTTGTTCCACGGTAGAGTAATCTTTACAAATATAAAAGAAACATACGAAATATTATATATATTGATATGATCATGAATGAATGATTTGACTTTATCTTCACTACAACTGCATGTCATTTGAGTCTATGTCAATAATTTCCAAGTCATTTCAAATGTAGATCTTAAAGAATGATGGCTTGATGCAAAAGCTGCCTAAATTGTTGATTCAATTTTATTACTATATCCCATTCTACGATTATTTTCAGTTAACAATTTAATTGATCAAACTTTATCTTTATCGCAAGTGCATTTCATTTGAGTCTACTTCAGTCAGCTCCAATGTGTAATTTCAAATACAGCCCTATAAAAGTATGCTACATATAAAGCGATTTGTAAAATTGAAACGAACTTGTTCGAAATTTGATGAAAATTCTTGATTTTTTCCAACAGATTCTTGAGCTGCAATGCAGTTAAAGACATTTTTAAGCCTTTTTTATGCTTTCTACGCCATTACAAGCCGAAATGTTGTAGCGTGTTTCACCTGCTGCTACTGCAGCTGAATGCAGCCTGTGAATGGATGCGTTTGTTCCCGATGCCGCTGCCTCTGCCACTGCTTCTCCGGCTGCTGCTGTTTCTCCGGAAGAACCCGACGTTGATGTTGACCGCCGGCAAAGTTTTAGTGGTCGCGATTCCAGCTATTAAAAAGGCCGTAAAAAGGCTGCCGGTTCTATAAAGTTTGGGCTTTTTTTTTTGGTTATGCTGCCAAGAAGCGGCTGGTGTCTAAACTTTTTCAATTCGCCGCAGCAACACCTACAAAGCAAAAAAAGCAAACACATACACACACTCGCCCACACACACACACACACACACACACACACACACACTCACACACATGCACTGAGGTCGTAAGAAAGTTTTGTTTTAGCCAGTCGTCAGTCAATGGCTTCAGCTAGAGCCACAGCTTCTGCCGCTAGCTTTACGTTTTCTCGCTTTTTTTTTTAATTTTGGCTTGAAGGCAAAGTAACTTTTATGACCACTGAAGAATCTTGGCTGGCAGCAGGCGAAAGACGGCGGGCGGCAGTTTTCTGTCTCGTAAATAATTTTTAAGTGCAGCTTATATTTTTTAGCTATTTTTATTTTGGTATACAGTACCAAAAAAAAATCTACTCATGGTCTATACAGTTCAAGTGTAAGTAATTATTTCTTAACAGAAATATATTCATTTCAATTTTAAAAATACAAATTTAAAATGGTCAAAAATATTAAAAGAAAAAGAAACGCACAAGTCAAATAAAATTAAAAATTATTAAAATAAAATTTAAATAAAATTATTCACATAAAACTTAGAGCAGGGTTCTGGCTATCGTGCACAGTTCCGACTGCTCAGTATATTTTATTTTTATATATTTTGTTGGCACCTCTCTTGGTGTTGTTGTTGTTGTTTTTGTTGTTGTTTTTGTTGCTCTTGTTTGTGTATTTTCGCCGTTGCCTTTGCTGCCTTTGTTTGGCAAAATGAAATTGTTTCGCCGTCGCCGTCGTCGTCGTCGTCGCAGTCGGAAAACTTGTCGGAGCAGCGAAAATTTAATTTGTTTCTATATAAATATTGTGAAAGCGAATTTTAATCGCTCTGCTTGACTTTTTCTGCTCACTTGGAGAACATTCTTTGAAATTGAAAACAATTTCCTTGGCACTTTTACTCGACTTTGCCATTGCTACTACTCCTGCTCTTGATGCTCCTCTTTGCTGCTCTCGTGGCTGTCGATGCCCAACGCCAGCAATGGGTTATTAGTTTTCCATGTTTTCGTCTTTTGCTGCCGCTGCTGCTTCTTCTACAGTTGCTTGTTTTTGTTGTTCTGATTTTTTTTTGGAAGAGCGGAAATTGGTTTTTAAAAATCCATTACATTTCACGTAGAATCGAGAGCGTAGATGCGCTCAAATCAGGAAATCCTGTCTCGCTCATAACAGCCCAAACTCTTTTTTCTCCAGAACTATTACTCTCTAGCTCTCACTCTCCCATTCACAGTCTTTATCATTCATAAGAATCTTACCTATAGTGAGCGCAATTAAACGATTCTGTCTGCATTTCGAGTCAGTCTAAATTGTCGCATAATTAGTGGCAGCTACTACAATTCCGATGCAATTCCGTAAAGTCAAGCAAATCAAGATAATTGCTTCAAGGTTCTTTCATTTTTGAAGTACCACTAGATTTTCAGGCGATTCATTTGAGCATTCAGTCAGCGTACAAGCGTTTCAAACACTTGAATTTCATTGCGCTGCAGGTTGCAAAAGAGTTTCCATGGGGTATGATGCATTTGTATAAAAGAAGATGCAAAATTTGAACAAAAAATGAAGCATTATGCATATTAGACAGACTACATTTATATAATCACATCTTTTATACTATAGTAGTTAGAGTTAGTAGTTAGAGAGTAGTATAGAGTGAATAACTTAGGTCAGATTTTAGAGTATTAACTGTGCTTGCATTCCCGACTGTTGTACGCTCTGGCTTGGTCTTATTTTTTCCGCTTTAGCTATAGTTGTTGCTGTATCTTAGCAATTGGATTTTTGGCTCATTGCATTTGGCTGGCGAATTTCAAACTCAGAATTCGACTCAGACTCATCTTTCGCATCTGGCATTGCCTTGCAGCTGCAGCATCTGTAGCCTTGGCTGTCGATTGCGGCTTCCAGTTGTCGGTTGTTGCTTCTTGCCACATACACATACAAACATACACACATCCACACCCACACACACACGACTGCAATCGATATCAAGATACACTTACAAAATTAACTATCGTCAACATACGTGCTTGGTAAATGCAATTACTTGACGATTGACGTACCCAAGGACGAGCAGAAGCTGCTCCAGCTTATGTATATGTATGTGTGTGTATATCTGTGTGTGTGTGTGTGTGTGTGTGTCTGTACAGCATAAGGA
>JBANCZ010001160.1:0-24102 GCA_037040025.1 Sphaerogastrella javana | reverse complement strand
GGAGGAGGCTGTGGCCAGTTCCACCATGCGTAAGCGCGGCATCAACTATGAGTATAATCCCTACATGATGCCAGCCAGCGGTTTTTCGGCGATTTTCGGCGATTTTTGGCGGTTTTTCAGCGGTTTTTTGGCGATTCTGGCGGGAGGATTCGAAAAAAATCGATTCTTCGATTTAAGTCGTTTTTTTTTAATTAGATACGGTCGGACAGACGGACATGGCTCAATCGACTCAGTTTCTCTTCCTGATCAAGAATCTTATACTCTATGGGGTCTGCCACGCCTCCACTCAAACATATGTATATATAGATATAGATATTATTATTATTATTCTAAGCTATTGCGCCCCTATGGTGACTTCAGATAATAAGGTCATAAAAGTTTTGTTAAAAATTCGGCTTACCTTAATAAACATTAAAAAAAAAAGAAAACCTCCCTTGGTTTTAAAATTCATTTCCCAGCGCTAAACAATTGGAAACCATAATTTAAAATATTCATAAAAGAAGCTCATTTGAAACTAATAAATTGTGCTTTGGCGCACAAGTAGTTTCTAATTGATATTAAATACCGATAAATGATATCGTTTATTAATATTATTAATAGATAAATACGACCGATAATCCCATACGAAACGGAAAATAATCGAATAACCAAATAATCATACTGCACCGAAAATCGCATATAGCTCCAAAAATGGAGTCTCTTCAGATTAAGGGAATTTTAAGGTATTTTGTGGAATCTGTCAATGAAAAGTGTGTTATAATTAAATTGAACCTATTTTTGGCACAATCGTCATTTCAATACCTTAGAGTGTAGTATTACTCGAAGAATCCCAATTTAAATAACTCAAACACCTAAGCAAGAGATACAAAAAATCGATGATGAAAATTGATAATTTTATGACTTTCGTCAGCATTTATCTACTTTCCAGTCAAAGTCAGGTGGCAGTTGACGCGGATGTTGACGTCACCCGAGCAGACGGACATTAATTAAACATTAAATAATTATTTGGGAGTTGTAATTTTGCCTTTTGTACTGGTTGGCCGACTTAAAATGTAAAATAGTTCAATCAGATTTTTATGTTATTGTAGAATTCGGGCCGTTTTAAATTCTAACTTTTTATCTAAATATTTATGTGTGATATTCATTAATGAAGATTTTAATTCTTCATTATTTAATTGCAGCGGGCACAGTAGCGTATGGTGCTACTGGTAGTTGGCGCTACCCAGATGAGATGGAAAAACGTAAGTAAAGCCATTCAAATGAACGCATTATATCAGAACTCTCGGTAAAATTTGTTTACGAAAAAAATGTATCAACGCCAAAAACGAATCAACGAACTAACGAATGCCTAGTGTATGTACAGAGGCGAAAATTATCAATTTTGCAATTTTTTTAATTGTTGTTTATTCAAAAGAATCGCCTCTACAAAAAAATTTTAAGACGTAATTTGTGTTTCATCAGAAGATATTGTAGAAGATAACAAAATCTTGTCTATATTACAGTATATCAAATTTATTCTTTTCATAAAAATGAGCAACACCCCGGAAATGTCCGCTTTTGTATCATAGTTTTTCGATAATATTTAAGTTTAAGCTTACTATAAGGATTTCGCGAAATCATTAAGCGAACAAATTTTTCTAAAATAATTGCATTATTTGGTAGTAAAAATAGTATAATTGAATTTATTAAATATAAAAATCAATATAATATTTAAGCAAAATATGAAAAATTCTATGAAGTACATAACAGTGGGGCTATTAATTATACGGCATTTTCATCTGATTGTCGGTATAATTTTGGAAAAATGTACAACGCTAGGGACTGTGCCCGACAGTAGGGACCCTGTCTTTGGTATTTCCCGTACAATACAGTATTTTAGAAGGATTATAAATTACGCGCAATTGCGATTTATTCTAATTCCAAACACAAAATTAAAGTAGTTGTTATATCTGTAGCTTTGATATATTTACACCATTTTAATTGGCTTATCTCTGTCGTTGTTTCATTACAGCATTTCCCAAGTGGGGCGGAATCTGTGACAATGGCTACAGACAGAGCCCCATCAATCTGCAAATCAAACACAGCCTTAGTACAGTATTAAGTCACCTGAAGTTTCAGAATTATAATGAACGTCAAAGTTCACTTCGAATGGTCAACAAGGGATACACAAGTGTGTATATTGTAATATGATTAATTTAAGTCAAATGTTCACAAAAATTTCCTTTCTAACTATAGTTGAGCTCACTGGCTTTGCACACGACTGCACGATAAGTGGCGGACCGCTGGGCGACGAATTCATAGTGGAGCAAATACACGCACATTGGTTGTCAGAGCACATTATTAAGGATATACGGTATCCCCTAGAGGTGCACATTGTGCATCGCAATCATATGTATCCGAATATGAAGAGTGCAGCCGGCGCCATAGATGGCATCGGAGTGCTTGCAATACTCTATCACGCCTCTAACACATCCAACGAGGCAATGGGCAAAATCATCAAGAACTTGAATGGCATCAAGAGCTATGAGAACATAAACAAGCCCGTAGGTATAAAGGACAGCTTTGCATTGCAGGATCTGCTGCCCAAGGTGTATAAATATTTCACATACCACGGCTCGCTGACTACGCCCACCTGTGACGAAGTTGTAACCTGGATTGTATTCACAGAAACGATCCCCATTTCACTTGACCAGGTCAAGGAGTTTAAGGAGATCGAGTACGAGAAGGGCAAGCAGCTGCGTAACAACTTCCGTGAGCTGCAACGTGAAAACCATCGTGCAGTGATGCTGGTTACGAGTGAAGCTGCTCAACTTTCATCATTGGGACTCGGTCTGACGCTTTTACTGGCTCTGAGGGAACACAAGTTTGATCTGTAATTCTGGAAAATGTTGTGGTCATAAGTAAAAAAACACTGCGCAAAAAAATAAAAAAAGTAGTGATTATAGTCTATTTGTCAGACACAATGAATTAATTTTTATAACGAATCATATTAAATTAAAAAAAAAAAAACAATTCCATGTTATCAGTTGATGCACGAACTATCTTCCTTGCTAGCGTTAATAGGCACAATCATCTGTGAAGATCTCAAAACTGCCAATGTAAGATTTGACCACGTTCATGTAAACATCGTTGGTATGCTCTTACATAAGTTGGACCTGGTGTTTTGACAAGGAATGTATTTAGACTTGGGCGGATGCACTTCCAGCTCTGCACTGATCTAGTCTGACGGATGTGACGACTGTTCCTTCGCTGCACTTACTCATTTACAATTACATTGCATTATGTAATAAATATATATGGTCATTTCCAAAAAATTACCACCAAGGGGGCAAAATTAGAAGTTGACAAAAAAAAATCATGTATACCTTTATATTGTTGTAGAAATATATGAATTTAGTGAATTTTCGTTAAATTGAACCCTGTGTTTAAAAAACACAAAAGGGTCTATTAACTTTGTGAAAAGTCGTTTTTGTGTAACAGGCAGACCCCATAAACTATATATATTCTTGATCAGGAAGAGAAGACGAGGAAACTATAAGAGCCACACTATTCATATTTGGCACGAACATTGCTGTATCACCGAAGCAGATCAACTTTGTTTCAAATGTTGGATACCTGCCCTTACTACCCCGCAATCGGGGAGCCCATAATTAAAAATCACTATAACAGGCGCTATTCTAAAATGTTTCTCTTTGGAACACATATGCACCTTTGAATTCCACATAGATTGATCCAAATTTCAGATACCTGTCCCCACCCCACTGGTGGAACTTCAAAAACTAAAAATAGGAATAACAGGTGCAATTTTAAAGATAGAAAGTTCTGCTTTGGCATACATGAATATATTGACGTTATACATCTACTGTCATTTTCACTTTTTGGCTACTTGGCTCCAGTTCCCCCTTACCAGGCTTTATTTTGGAGTTAGAACGCTGTGATTTGGCATATATGTGCTGATTTCTCATATTCATATTTTGGATACCTGTCCCCAATCCCCAACTGTTGGACACCCCGAGGTTTAAAATTGGATTACAAGGCACAATTTTGAAGGTAGAAAGTTGTTCTTTGGAACATATACCGATTACCGATTCACGATATTATCGATATTAATTAGATAAATCTGTTGTGGATAATACTATAATGCACCGAAAATACGATGCTGTGCCGAAGAACTAAACCACACCGGAAATACTATTCTGCTCCAAAAATACTATGCCGCCTTAAAAATACTATTCTGTTCAACAGTCCCTAATGTTGGTCTTGATTTGTCTTTGTTGTAAATAACTCACAACAACGAGTTTTTCTTTCGCGAGTACTTTTGTTTCAGGTTTCAGTGGATCATGATTATCATAACCGCGAGGTGGAGCTGGTTCAGCATGAGAAATATCTCAGATCGTAAACGTATGCAGCATTTTGATTACACAATTGCAATGATTGTACAACTAGTGTTAGTTTCAAATTCACTCCCCCATCCCAATTATTGGATACCATGATCATTATATATCTATTTCAACGATAGAATATGGTGTTTTGCTCCAGGTTTAGAATTATATAATATACCTGCTTCTATTATAGGTATGGCTCCATCCCTACTGTTGGATATTTTTTGTGCACTCCTCAACGTTTACGCTGTTTATACTTCCATTCCGCTTGTTCGATGTACACCATAAATAGCAAAAATACTATACTGTCCCGAAAATACTATACTCCTTCAAACCAAACGAGCAAGGTTGCCTACGGTCCTACCTAGCGCTCAGCTGAAAACGGACAAATATATCTCGTACAATAACATTACATTCTCAAAAGGTATAAATAGTATTTAAATGACAGATTCACGTTAAGAAATAGCGTACTTTTTTGGGTAAAACAAAAATTAAAGCATTTTAGGATATTATTTCTTTTTTACGGACGATTTAAGATATTGTAAAAAGATTATTAGCATTTTGTTGTTACTAATACGTTTGCTTCTTATATCGCTGGGTTTTTTTTTTCTTTGAATATTTATTGTATAATGTCTTCAAGCGTTTTAATACCAGGCCTGCCGTAGTGCATCATTTTCTATTGAATATTTAATAGCCTGTTTCGTGCTAGACATCTGATTTGCAATTTGTTTTAAACTAGCAATTTGAATGATTTGAAAATGCCTATGAATTTATCAAGGTATGTTATTAAGTATTTAAGTCTAAGCGTGTCGCTTTATAACAAATATCTATGAAATAGTCTCGAATTCATTTACCAATTTTGTTCGCTGCTCATAAAAGTGTGGGCTTAAAACAATAAATAATACAATAAAATTTGATTTGTTTCCGATATTATGCTTTGTAAACATTGTAAAAAACAATTTTTTGAATCAGTTAATATACATACTTATTCGACGCTAATTACAGTATGGGCTTAAGCTTAATAAATACAATAATATTTGATTTCTTTCCGATATTACGATTTAAAAATTTGGGCTTAAATAAGTTTGATACGTTTTAAAAGACATCGTTTCGGATTCTGGCAGTAGACTCCAGTTTTCTAGTATTTTGGGGAATCTGTTAATGAAAAATATGTTATAATTAATTTGAAACTGGTTTTAGGCCAATAATCAAAAACACATTTGTTACTCCACCACTTGTATTACACGGCGTATAAGTCGAATAATCCCCATTTATAAGAGTGCAACAGGTGAGCGAAAGATACACAAAATCAAATGTCAAAATGTGACAGTGCGAAGCGTTAGCTACATAATAAATTAATAAATTAAGTGAAAAAAGTTACGAAAAAACAAACACAAAGAAATTTATGTCTCTCGTCAGCATTCACTTTTTTCTACCAACTAGCATATCAAATTTGCTGTATAAATGTTGTATTTCACGAGCTTGCTTTATTTCAATTCATTTTAGATATTTTTTTTTTTTTAACATGAATTTAGTATTTATTTATATTTATTTTGTAAAATGTGACTGTGCCCAATTTAGATAAGTTATTTAGTGTTTAAGATTAATTAAAGTTTTCCTTTCGGTTTCACATTTCGCATATTGAGCGGAAGTTGATCAGAGATATTATGGAAATGTTACAAACATAAGTAAATTTGTTCGTAAATTATAAATTCAAATACGAAATCTTTATTCCATTCCATTCCCTGTTGCTTCGCCATGCGGAATTGGCGTGAGAAAGTGTGAAACCTGTTTTATTAGCTCCGGCTACGTCTTTCTACGTCAGTTCGTGATATGCATATAACTTCTGCTTGGAGTAGCGCAACCCCCAAAAAATTTGGTTTTTTTTGAGACCTGGTATCTGATATCTTGACTTTCTGTCTTTCTGTATATATACCTAGATCTCACAATCGAAAATCATCGGTTATCATTTACTAATTTTCGATTATCGATTATTGATTATGGATAGAACATGGTTGCTATGGCTTAAATGATGACCCGAAAATGTTGCACTTAAAAACCAAAACACAAAGTGATACCTGTCGGGCACCTTCCCTACTGTTACCACTTTTTATTAGCAGCTTGTTGGGAATACCCCTGCTAGCAAAATGATTTGTGGACGAGTGCTCAAGTTATGAGATGCACTCGGTTCAAAATGAAGTTTAAGTTAAAATTGAAATGCATTGGATTCTTACACAAGTTGACCCATTTAATGCTTGGCTTGGTACTAGGGGAACATTTGGTAAGCGAGCAGCGTGGGATTTATTGTATTTTTGGGCTTTCTTCATTATTTTGTTGTCATAATTGGTTTACTAATAAATTAAACGTAGGTTTTGGCTATTTGTCGCAACACAACATTCACCTCAAATCTGTTAAACGCTGCGTTTTGACAGCCCATCTAATTGGGTTCACTTGGAATGAGGTTTCCCAATCTTGATTCATTTCATGCAGCGCCTAATTGGTAATGTTTGTTATGACAACTCATTTCCGTCGCCGCAAAGAGATTTCCCTTAGAGCAACCAGTGTAACCTGCGCGAAACGACAATTTTAAGCTCGATTCCGATTCGAATTTGGATTTTGATTACAATTCCGATTTGAACTAAATTTGATAATCCAATGAAAAGCAGAGCTTTCAAATTGACTAAGTGATTTACCTTCACTTTTGTGTATCGCAACTAATGGCTGCCTCTAATCATATTCACGAATTTATATTTTTTTTAAATTGGCATGTTTTATAGTTAACAAAATATATCTATATGTTATATATTTATGTATACATCTCAATATTTACACCCATCTATACGCACACCATAAAGACCTAGACCTTGGCTTCCTCTTTACAGAGGCAGACGCTACATTATGGAGGAGACAGTCCCCAATTCCATTTCCATATCCATTTGCATTTTATAGTTCAAGTTGTTTGCAATAAAGCACAGTCGATCTGACAATGCTCTGTGGACAAACAAAAGTGCATAGAAAACGATTGTAATCGATTGTAACCTCGCCATTCGATATTTCCATATCAATGCTACCGAGAGTCATTCAACTTGACTGCGAAATTTTGACACCACATCGAATTGCCATGTTGCGAAGTTTTATTGTTTTTCTTATTATTGCTTGTTGCAGTGTTATTGTGATTATTGCTTTTTATGTGTTTGTTGACACTTTCCTTTGTTTTCGTACTCTGATTAACAATTTTCATTATAATTAAACTAATATAAACATAATCTATGACCAAGTATATGTCTGTGATTTGTCTTGTCTTGTAGGCACTTAAATATTATGCTAATTTAATATTATTTTTTAATTTGTTTGTTTTCATAATTATATTTTTTTTTATATTTTATTTAATTATTTTGTTCACCATTCTATGGCGTTGAACTTTACGCACAACTAAAATGTTTTATAATTATGTATACGGTTGTTATGCTGTAATCTTTAGTATATACCGTATATGTTATATTAATTAAACAATTTATAATTTTCCATTCCATTTGTATAAGAAACTGTGCCAATTATATTATTTAATATTATTTTAAGTTTACGATAAGAATATGTAATATATAGATGTTACTTTATAAGATTATAGAAAAATATTTATATTTTTTCAGTTGACTTTATGTATTACTTTTAGTATTCATAGAACGAGTTACATTGTATATAATTTTATTAATCGTTTATTAACAAAACTTTATAATAATATTTTTTTAATTTATTTTATTTATGGCTTAAAATTTAAACCGCTAGTCATACATTAAATTTTAAATCCAAGGCTCTGACACTTTTGTTCTAATATGATACATTAGAATATAGTGTGTTCCATCAGGGAATGTGTTTAAACTGGATCCCGTTCATAAGCCTCAGCGACAATCGTATCATAGGGTATAATGGACTGTATAAAGTGTCAAAATTGCCTCTGGTTGGCACAAGTTAATTTGTTGTGCCAAAACAAAAGACGATTTTTAAGGCGTAACAAAAGCCCAATTCCACTTGCCACCCAGCGAACATATTCGTTGAAGTTTCCACAACACACTTTTCGATTTGATCTCTCTCTCTCTCTCTCTCTCTCTCTCTCTCTCTCTCTCATTCACTTTACATGCAAATGATCTGCCTTTGGACTGTTGCAACAAATTTTAGGGCTTTTGTTATTGTTAGGCGGTCGCTGCTGTTGCTGCCGTGGTGGCTGCTGTTTCATTATTTGTTTCCGATTAATAAAAAGAAAGAAAAACAACAAAACCTGTTGGGACCACGTATTCAAGCTTCAAGATTAGTAACAAGTGGCTAGTGACTAGTGGCTAGTGACTAGTTGTGGCTAGTATAAAAGGCGGTGTCATCGCTTGACCTGACCATCACAATCACTTGACACACAGCCAGAGCGGAAGCAAGAGAGACAGTTCAGCTAACCGATCAGCTAAGTTCCAGCCTAGGCAACAGCATGAAGATATTTGTGGTGCGTGTTTGCGGATTAAACAAAGTTAGATTACGTGCAGTAACTAAAAGGATTATCGTCTTTTTCTTGTTTGTGTAATTATAGATTGTACTTGTGAGCGCTTTGGCGATGGCTCATGCCGACATCAGTCTGACCCAGCAGGGCTATAACTATAGAGTGCAGCAGCAACAGCAGCAGCCACAGCAGCCCACGGTTGTGGCACATCTACTCAATCAGCAGTTGCTGCAGCAGCAACAACAGCAGCCATCGCACCCGGTGCTGCCACCCCTGAATGTGCCACTGCCCTATCTGCCACCAGTGAGCCAGTACCAGCCACAGGCACAGTCCCATCTGCCACAGCAGCCACGCCTGAACACAGCCTCGTTTCCCATGCCAGCCGGATTTCCAGTCAACTTTCAGACGGCTCCATTGCAGCAGCAGCGTCGTGCTCGCCCACGTGTGAGAATCCCTAAAAAGCCAATTGTCACCAAGAACTTCTTCATACACACTGCACCCGAGGAGTCGGAGGATGAGATTCAAGACGAGCTGCAGCAGCTGTCCCAGCAGCCACGTAATCACTACAATGTGCTCTTTGTGAAGACGCCAGCCCAGACGAACCGTGCTGCTGCTTTGAATCTAGCCAAGACTCTGAAACAGGAGAAGACTGTTGTCTATGTGTTGGCCAAGAAAACCACGGCCTCTGATCTGCAGGATGCTATTGCTGAGGCGCCACAGCACATCAACAAGCCAGAAGTGTTCTTCATTAAGTATCGTACGCCAGAGGAGGCACTGAATGCCCAGCGTCAGATTCAATCTCAGTACGATACTCTGGGTGGTACCTCTACCATTACCGATGAAGGTCTGGCACCAATCACTTCTGTTGTGGGCTCCCTGGACGCACCGGAAGAGGACGAAGAGGACCAACAGCAAGTACAACAGCCTGCAGATGGTGGCTTCGATGGCCATGGCCAAGGACATAGTAGCCACATCGGTTCAGGAAATCTGATTAGCAACGGCAACGGTGGTGCCATCAACAATCAATATCTGCCTTCCAATCAGTTTTAAAGTATCTTCATTGCTCACCCCATCTAATCTTAGTTAGTTAGCTGTTCCATCTATCTCTCATTGTTTCAGATGAACTCGCATATCTGTTTTGTTGTCTAAGTTTATAAGTGAAGAATTTATAGATGCTTAAGCATATTAAACTGCCAATTTGAATCGAGTCTTGAATAAAGGTTCATAATTGTTTAAAAACATCATGCGTTTATATTATTTTCAATGATAATGAGGCCTAAGTATCTCATTCATATAGGCATTCCAAAGATGTCTAATTTACTTTTGTAATATTTTTTTTTTTTTGGTAAAAATGTTTTAATAAATTCTCACCTGTATATTTTGGTTGGGACATTTTATATATTTATTTCAATTCTGTCATGACTCAGTTACAAAAGTTACAGATAAAAGGTATCCAGAATAATATGATAAATTTAATTCTACAAAAGTATCTTTTTTCTAAATGTATAAACATATCATGTATTTAACATACTTTATTTATTTAATATTCTTAAATCAACAGTATTAGTAGCAATGGGACTTATTGCCATTATTATCCTGGCGATCCTCAGCCTCTGTGACCTCGGCTTCGTACAGGCTAAGATGAGTTCGAATAAAGTCATGATAGTAGGCAATACTGGCACTAGCATCGGGTTTGCCTCTCGCACAGGGCATACCCCAATTAACTAGGGCTACCAATTTGCCATTGTGTACCAATGGACCTCCAGAGTCGCCATGGCAGGCACCGCGACCCTTATCATTGTAAGTGCAGACATGACCAATATCCACATTGGTGCTGTTGCCATGAGCCTCGCGACACTGTTCGTGCGGCACATACTCCACCTCAAGGCGCTGCAGTTTGGCTGGGACCTCTCCACCTAGTGACAGAGTGCCCCAGCCAGTGAGCAGCAGCATGTCACCTGCTGCCAGAGGTTCGTGACTCAACGGCACAGGTTGTGTGACATTGTCAAACGTAATGGATTCGTTCAGGTGCAGCAGTGCGATGTCATTGCGATACCTGCGGGGTTCATAATTGCAGTGCTCGAGTATCTTGTCCACATAGTAATACTTGGAGACATTCTGCTGTAGATTTTGTGTGCCTGTAAGTACACGGAAACCGTTTGGCATCTTTCCGTGAATGCAATGTGCTGCTGTGAGTATCCAACGGTCCTCAATTATCGCTCCACCACATGAGTGTAGACCGCTAGTAGCGCCCTGTAGTGAGATCTGATAAGGTGCCATGCCGTCGGGTGCGTCTTCGCCACCCACAATTCGCTCATTGGTATATTGCGGCGGGTACAACACCTGGCCAAGCACCGTGTTGACTAGAAACAACGGCAGTAACGATAGCAACATTATATTCTGGACTTTAGCCTATACTGTGACTTGCATGATCAACTGCTCGCGCTTTTATAGCAGCTGAAATTGTAAATTATGTATTCTAGGCACACTTTCTTTGCTACTACGCACAGTAGGGAACGGATCTTCACTAGCACACTTGCCAATAGGTACTCCAAATTCGGAAGGCCAACTTTGATAAGACATGTGCTCCAGCTGTGCCTTGAGTAAGGAAATCGTAGACTGAAACATATCGCAACTGATAACTTGGAATTGTGTGTATTCTCTTGAAACTACCTCAGTGCCACTTTGAAGGTTCCGAAAATGCTTTATATAAAATGAAATATACTTCAACACAAGAGAATACATTTAATATAATGTATACCTACTAATACAATTAAATAATAAGTTGCTTGGTCAACAATTTTAAGTGTAAACTTATATTGTTATTAAACAACGCTCTCAAATAACTTTAAAATAGATTTTTTACTCATTTCTAGGTTAGTCACCATTCATTTGAAGTTCGACGGATTAATTGATATTTCAATAATCGGAACTACTCTATTCTTCGCAATAATTTAAAAAACATTATGTACTATCATAAGTTTAACTAACATATAATACGGTGGTCGATATGATTTGTCTTTAGACCATGTGTTTAAATAACATAAAAGGGTATATTATCTTTTTTTGTTGGTTTTTTTAGAATTCCGTTTATTTGAAATTTTATTGATTTATTATCATATATGATACATGTTTTTTAACTATGACTAGTTGTTAAGTTTAAACGGTATTTATTACTTCATATTTCGTTTAACAGTCAACTATAGTAATCCACCCCTAATTTGAGCCTGAATTTAAAAGATATATTAAAGTAGTTCTTAGGCTGCCGGTGTGTGCCGATTAATCTAAAGTAATATGTTTATTTATAAATAAACTCCAATTCAATTTATGTTATAGACTTCTATGATAAAACATTAATTGTTTCCTTACGCTTAGCTATGCGTCGTTAACCATTGGCTTATCAATTGATTTTAACAACAAAAGTTTCGCCGACTTTGGCTAAAATTAGATAGGGATTCAGCTATTGTGTTTTTTTTTTATCGGGCTTTAGGAACATTAATATGACTAACCCAGGCATTTGGAGATATATAGTATCCCATTTAATTCACCTATAACCAAAAAAAAAAAACAAGGGAACTAAGTGGTAAAAAAATTTTTAGGGCATAAATAAAAAAACAGTATGATTATCTTTTTACAGTTTGCTCATAAATATTTTATTAATGCGATATATGAGTGATAAAATTTACAGTTATTGAGACTATGGACTACAGTTTAAATAGGTTTATAAAATTTGTTCGATTTTGGCTGAATACTTTCAGTTTTGTTGTTTTTGGCATTTGGATTTTCGCTTTTCGGTTTTGTTTTCGATTGCAGATATTTTTATCGATCTTAACAGGCTTTACCTGCATCGGTCATCATCGTATTTATCCAGTTGTAATAATAGCTAATTGAAGCGAACACATCCGGATAACCAATGGCACAGGCTTCACCCCAATTGACCAAACCCACAAGCACACGGTTCGCATCGACAAGTGGACCGCCCGAGTCGCCATGGCAGGAACCCTCACCTTCAGTGGTAAAGGTGCAGATGTGTCCCTCACCCAACCAGCTGGCATTCTTTACCTTGGATTCGCAACTGGAGTGATCCAAATATTTCAGATCAATTGTCTGCAGCTGAGTGGCATAGCGGCCCCAAGTCTTGGTGCTGCCCCAGCCAGTAAGAGTTACCTTATCGCCCGACTTAAGAGCATTACGGTTGGTCAATGTAACCGGCTGTGTACGTTCATTGAAGACAATCGGCGTGGCAGTGTGTATCAGGGCAATATCATTGTGATATGCAGGCTTGTCGTGATCACAATGCTTCTTTGTTGCATCGACCAAATGTTCTGCGCCAGGCTTGGTGTAATCCGTGCTGCCAGTCACAATTTTTAAATACTGCTTGGGCCATTCCAGACAGTGGGCGGCGGTTAGGATCCAACGATCATTAAGAATGCTACCGCCACACACATGCTCTCCGAAAGTGTTCATAATGGATACTTGATATGGTGCAGATGTCTGAGATGCTTCGACTCCACCAATAACTCGAGTCTCCGGACGTACAACGCCAGTATCCAATTGTTGCCTATCCTTTTTGGCTAATCCAATTTCGCGAGCCCCACACTGAGCCACTAAGACTAGCGCAGTTAGCATAATAAAGGACTTCATCTTCAATTTTTTAACGTTATTTCGTGTGTTTAGATTGCAATGACTGTTAACTTTGAATTGCCAATTTGTTCCTGGTTGGTTTCCTTTTATAGTCGGCTACTTGTTTGGGCGAGAATATCGCTTATCTATACACTTTGGCTTTCTTTGAATAAGCGAACCATTCAGATAAGAAAATAAACGCAATTCTGGGGAAGTTCCGATAGTGACATTACCATAGCCAATATGCTTCGGCAGCTGATTAAACAAAATTCTCCCAAAGTGAAATAAGTACCGTCGCATTGTCACTCATCTATCGAGTGACACTGCTCGCACACGTATTTTTTATTAACACGTTACTCATACGACGTTTGATTGGACTTTGGGCTCTCGCTCTTAACATCCGCAGATTTTGTACATGTAATCAGTAGTCGTCTATAACGGAACTTCTAATTAAACACTAGACAATCAAACCAATTGATAAAAATACAAACAGTATGATTGCGCAATCTCGATTGATTTGGTTCGTAGGTTGTTATATTTTGATTGTTAAATAATCGTATATTTTATAAACTATATATAAAATAAAAATTAAATAGTGCTTACCAGATAAGTTTGTAGAAATATACAATTTAAATCTGCTAAAGATTATGTGTATCAATGGATGTCTGTAATATTTCTTTTTCTTTATCAATACGTATATTGTTCTGGAAAGGTATATTTTTGCAGTTGGTAAAATTAATATCAATTATCATACATTAATGTAATTGATAAATACCTTTAAATTAAAAAATTTACTTTATAATACTTACAGATTCTGTTCTAAGAGGGTTTACTTAAACACTATCGACAGTGTTCAATTAATATTTAATTTTTTATTATTTCTATTGGTATATGAAACTCTGCTAAAATTATTTTAATGGAATTGCCTTTTGATAATGTTAAATTTCTAGAAGCATTGAAATATTTGAGAGTGCCCGTAAATTTATAGCTGAATCATCATAATAAATTAAAAAATAATACAAATTGGAAACGTATCAGTTTCTAAAGGGTTGGTTTATTTGATATTTCATAAGATATTTTCTGTATGTACAAAGTTTTTTAGGTTTTCCAGTTGGCAATCTCTAGACGTCTAGACGACAAAGATTACGGATTTTATTTGATGGAACAACCTTTGATTGTCGACTGAATCCAATCGTAGAAATAGCTAATACGTGCAAATACATCTGGAAAACCTCGACCACATGGTACACCCCAATTAAGAATGCCTACCAGACGACCCTGGCTATCGACTAACGGACCACCATGATCACCATGGCAAGAACCAGTGCCAGCAGGGCCCATAGCACACATATGACTGATGTCCAGGTCTGGAGTTCTTTTATAAGTGGCATTGCATTTACTAGGCGACACATAAGTCATCTCTAGCTCCTTTAACTCATATTCATAGTTTCCATCCTCTGATTCGCTACCCCAACCCGTCAGTCGCAGTTTATCACCTTCTTTGAGTTCGTCCAGGGCGGCAATTGATATGTTCTGAGTAACCTCATCATAATCAAATTGCCCCACTAACTTAAGCAATGCAATATCATTGTGATACATGGGTTCATCGTATTTACAATGTATTATAATTTCATCCACATAATACATCCATGCGGGACCTATCCAATTGTTGGTGCTAACAACAACAAATACGTTATTCTTACGCTGTCCAAGTAAACAACTGGCTGCTGTCACGACAAACCGATCGTCTATAATGCATCCACCGCACATGTGATTGCTGTAATAGTTATAGAAATTATAAAATTGTAAAATATTACACCATAATGCTGGCAGATATAGTATATCATTAACTGACTCATAACTGTTACTATTAGTTAGAAGATTTATTATTATTTATCAAAAAAACGACAATAGCACGGTTATGATAAGAATAGTTAAACTGTTGCACTAACAGTGTACACGCTCTCAAACTTGAATTTTCAGTATATCAAACTTTATTATAATACCTTGATTGTATCCTATATTATATAATATATTTAATAATTTACTTTACCTCGTATGTCTTGTTAAATAAAATATACCAAAAAAAAAAAAAAAATAATTTACTGCGAACTACAAATAGAAAAAACTACAAAAAAGTAACACGAACTTCTCAGAGTTATTAACTGACTGTCCTTGGAACTAAATAGATATATTTTTTGTACATTTACTGTACAGATACTTATTTTGTCTACGTAACTATATCAGTTAAATACAAGAGCAAAACATAGAAGACTAACTTGTTCCAACAAATATTTTACATTTTATTGACCCGTGAGGTTGTTTACATCCACAATATTTAAAAAAAAATTATTACATATTTAAACCCCTCCTTCTTGAACTTAATATTTAGATGTTTTTTATTGGATCTATTTAGAAACCCTGATTTCCAATTTACATTCATATTATTGATTTCACGTAATTACCCATATACATTCTGCACAGACACCTGATAAGAAGCTGATCCTAAATCAGCAACATCACCACCCACAATACGAGAACTGGGTTTTAGGTTTGGCGCGGACATTTTGGGAAAAACGCGACGATCAGCCTGTAAGGACGACGCAAAAAGGAGTAGAAGAAACGCTTCGATACAATAAGACATTGTGAAAGCTTTGTCAAAAGTGGACTGATTTGAACTGGACTGATTTGCACAATGGCAAGCAGCTAGAGAAGCGATTGGTCGTTGGATATTAATGACATACCATATAATGGCAGCAATATCAATCAGAATAAAACTAAATACTTCTAGGTTCATAAAAATCGAATAACATTTATCGAAGCAGCAAGAAATCAAGAGTCGATAATGATATTGTATAAGTAATATTAGTTAGATATCGCTTAGGCGTTGCCGCAGCCATTGATGACGGTGCGTATCCAATCGTTGTAGAAGGCTGCACTGGCATAAACATCGGGAAACCCTCTGCCGCAGGGTACACCCCAATTGCCAACACCCACCAACTGGTTCTTGGCATTGATAAGCGGTCCACCGGTATCGCCATGGCACATTCCCTTGCCAGACTGCATGCGCACACATACATGACCTAAATCGACGTTGTCAGTGTTATCCAGCCAAGAGCGGCAAATATCCGTAGTAAGATATTCGCCTGACATTTCCTGTAAATTATCCGAGCCATAACCATCGCTAGTCTCTTTACCCCAGCCAGCAAATCTCAGCTTATCATTCAGCTGTAGCTCATCAATCTCCGCTAGCTCAATCTTGGCCGTCTCCAGGTTGTACTCAATGGCACTGGTCAAGTGTAGCAGTGCTATATCATTATGATAGAGTGGCTTATCAAAGTTGCAATGAACATGAACAGCATCTACACTGTAGCTGGCGGCGCTGTTATTCCAGGTGGTCAAACTGCCGGCTATAATTAATATATTGCGTGGTCGAACGCTTGACACACAACTGCCAGCAGTTAGAATCCATTCATCATCAATGATGGAGCCACTACAAAAGGGATATCCGAACTGATTCTGTATAGACACAATCCAAGGCCATTGACCCAGCTCGGCCAATTCACCACCAGTAATGCGTCCCTGTATGCCATTGCCAGATGTCAGCCTAGCAGTAGGTCGAACTCCGGCCGCTGTTTGACCAGGTAATTGCTCACCACGCAGTCGCAGCCCCTCCACAGCCAGGGATTGCAGCAATAAGAGCAAAGAGATGCTGAGCAGCACCTTCAGTAGCGATGATCTTAGAAGTGTTTTCATTGTATTGCCGTGCGATTGAAACTAATGTTCATTCGCCATATTCAATTGAAATTACACATCGGACTAACCTTATCGACAGTCTGAAAATTTCCGACTTTTTATAGACACAAGGGCGTAGCAGACTAATTTCAATGGGGGCTAAAAAATGAAATAAATCTTAAACTCAACTTATAAGATGCTGTATGTAATTTGTGTGCCTAACCAAAAATTTTAACGGGTACTTGAGAATCGTGTGAAAACCCCTCTCTCCACACACAAAAACGCCTATGTTAGATACGATTAGACGGGTTTTGGGTATATTAATTTTCATTCCGAATGCAGGCAAAGTGCCCTCTACATGGACAACCAATCGAGGTTTTTCGCTTCGTCACCTCGTGTTTTGCCTAAGTATAAAAATTTCATAGTTTATGGTGCCTCCAATTGGACGCTTTTACCGTTCATGGGTTTTATCCTTAGTCGCGTAAATATATGGACTTGATATAGATTAATGACATTCATAAAGATTTGGTCAGTATATTTTGGAAAAATAGCGCTGCGATAGCCGCTTCACAAAGCTTTACAGCGCGATAAAAATGGTTTATATGGAATCCATATAAAAGCTTCGTCTTGGGTCATTTCAACGTTTCATTGCTGGTCATTAATTGCAGTTCCATACCAGTAGTATTCATAGTACATCGTCACGTATGTCTCCTCTGTGCGGTGTGTGTTTTTTGACCTGTTGCCTGCTGCTGGGCAGTTCCATTGACATCAGCTGGGCCAAGCGAATTTATTATAATTATAAATATGAAACCTTTGAAAATCGCATTGTAGGCGGCCAGCAGGCCGAGGAGGGAGCAGCACCTTATCAGGCCTCGATACAAACACTGTGGAGAACGAATATCTGCGGCGGAGTTATTATCGATAAAGATTGGATACTCACTGCCGGTCATTGTGCCCTTGACTTTCCCGTCGAGGAGTTACGTATCGTAGTGGGCACTAATGAGCGCCTTGTGCCTGGACAGGTGATCTACCCAGATCGAGCCATAGTTCACTCCATGTATGACAAACCTGCCATGTACAACAATGACATTGGCCTATTCCATTTAAGCGAATCCATTGAGTTCGATGAGCGTACACAAATTGCCGAATTTAGCGAAGAACACCCGCCAGTTGGAGCCACAGTTACCCTAACTGGGTGGGGTGCACCCGCACTGAATTGGCCTGCAGCAGAACATTTGCAAACCATCAATCTCACTGTAATTGATCATGCCCACTGTAAGCAGGCCTGGGATAACACCGACAGCGTTGACATTGGTCATTTGTGCACCTTTACTCAGGCAGGTGAGGGTGCATGCAACGGTGACTCGGGCGGTCCGCTTATGTGGCAGGGCAAGCTGGTGGGTCTGGTCAACTGGGGCGCACCCTGTGCTGTCGGTAAACCAGACATGCACGCCAATACCATTTACTACATGGATTGGATCCGACGCGCTATGACAACTTGTACTCAATGTTTTAACTAATTAAATTTAATTATTTGAAATAGATTCATAGTCGCGATCTACTTTTACTAATAAACATACTTTTTAGGAACATTTAATTGAACTATTTTCAAAAGTTTATTGTTAACCACCTGAAATTGATTCACATTTATTATTTATAGATATATGGTATACTTTATCAACTATATAATTAACTATTTTGTAAAGTTTTAAATAATTTTTGTAATATTATAGCATAAAAAAGCACTACTGAAAAAATGTAAAAATTATATTGCAGAATATTTATGTAAATAATTAAACTAATCTGCTGGCATCAATAATATGTGAGATTAACCCCCCATCAAATGGTTTTTGTATTACTACAACAATTTATAATATTATAGTAGTTTAGCTAAGACTCGATATATTACTTGATTCGCAACGCCCACCCTAATCACGACAACGCTACGATTCACTCCCAGCTTGGAATCCCATGGGTCTTTTCTGTAATACAGAAGAGCAGAGCGGAATAACTGTCCAGGCTCGAGCGTCACCCCAACCACCTGGCTATCGGCTTGCTGGACAACAGTACCACCATAAAAAGACTACGGAGAGCCCATCCTCTTGACCTGCAGCATAATTGAAGCGGAACCCTGGAGCGACCGAATGAAGTACCGAACCCTAACGTAATCTTTCCAGCGCACAACCAGCCGATCACAGAAGCTGGGCCCAGAGTGACGCATCCTGTACGAATCCCCCACATTCGAAAGTCGAATTTGAATAAATCCTTTACAAATTTTTAGATAATGTTGAAAAATTTTTAAATACAAATATTAATATAAATATCAGTGTAATTTCAAGTCGTTGCAACAGTGAGTTAAGTCGTTGTGTACTTTGAATTATGTAATTGTTGACTTATCATTTTGGGAAATAACGATACTAATTGCCCGGTCACAAAATCCTAATCAGAGCAGCTGTATATAATTTTATGATTTAGATATCACAACTGGACAACATCATATCATATGCACAATAAAAACCAAACCAGGTACAATGTCATACTATGATTTTATTTCACGAAATTTTGTGTATAAAAGCAAAATCAAAACTTACCGTAGGGTTTATTCCGCAGGTATAGATTGATACGTGA
This sequence comes from Sphaerogastrella javana, assembly GCA_037040025.1. Lineage (NCBI taxonomy): Eukaryota > Metazoa > Arthropoda > Insecta > Diptera > Drosophilidae > Sphaerogastrella > Sphaerogastrella javana. The sequence continues at coordinate 4,251 of JBANCZ010001160.1, read as the reverse complement.
AAATGTTGAAACGTTGCTGCAGTGCAGCAGCAGTATTTCTTCTGCTCTTTAGCTGGAGTAACCCCATGCTTGCTAAACGCATTGCTAAGATAAGTCCCGAAAAAATTGAACGACTTGCGTCCCAAGGTAAAATATACCAAAATCGCGTAGTAAACGGCGAAGATGCAGAACTAGGCCTGGCACCCTATCAGATCTCTCTGCAAGGTATGTTCGGCGATCACATGTGTGGGGGAGCGATAATAAGCGAAGAGTGGGTACTCACAGCTGCACACTGTGTGTATGGTTTTAATCCACCGTACCTGCGTGTGATCACAGGCACAACAAAGTGGGAGGAACCTGATGCCGAATACAATGTACGGGAGTATTATGTTCATTGCAACTATAATTCGCCCGACTATCACAACGATATTGCTCTGATGCGCCTGAATGAATCGATTGTGTTTAATGAGTATACAAAGCCCATAGCACTGCCCGATGAGCCACTGGTCAATGGATCAACCCTGTTGCTCACAGGCTGGGGATCTACTTACTTCGGCAGCGATACCCCCGAGACGCTGCAAAAGGCTGAATTAACCTATGTGGACTATAACAGCTGCCAGGAGGAAATGGGTGGCGATCCATTCAATGGACCCGGACACATTTGCACCCTGACAGATAAGGGGCTGGGAGCATGCCACGGTGACTCTGGCGGTCCGGTGGTCGCTAATGGCATACTGTATGGTCTTGTCAATTGGGGACATCCCTGTGCCCTTGGTTACCCGGATAGCTATGCCTCGACGCACTATTACCGCGACTGGGTGAAACGTACGATGACCGAGGGAGGTTGCAAGGATTGTCATTGCTATGCTAGCAATTATGGTGCACGCTGATTGAAATAAAACAAATTATTCAGAAAGTAGATAGCCAATCCAATCATTAAATCAATCCAATAATTTATATTTATAAGCAAAAATCAAGTGCTACATTGAGAGTTGCCACTTATAACACTGCGAATCCAATCTAGGTAATAGAACACGTTCGCTTGTACATCCGGAAAACCTAGGGCACAGGGCCTGCCCCAGTTAACCAAGCCAACAAGCCGGCCATTACTGACCAGCGGTCCACCCGAGTCGCCATGGCAGGTGCCCTCGCCCTCCTTAGAGTAAGTGCATATGTGTCCAACGCCCATGTTGCTCGTCTGATTGAAGATCCTTAGACATTCATCCAGTTTTACGAATCCAAGGTAAAGCTTTTGCAGATTCACATTAGCTGCTCCATTGGGCCTGTTCCCTCCCCAGCCTGTGACCACAATATCAGCTCCCTCACGCACTGGACCCACAGGCAATGCAACCGGTTGTGTCACCTCATCAAAGGTGATGTTTACTGTTAGCTTTAGCAATGCTATATCATTGTGCATATAGGGTTTATCATACAAGCAGTGCACATGCTTCTCAGCCGTCTTATAGATACTGCCTGGCTCGGCATAACGATTTGTACCTGTGATCACGTTTATCAGATATGTTGGATATGTGACCACACAGTGAGCCGCAGTAATAACCCATTGCTCATTGATTATGGCCCCCCCACAGTTGTGAGAGCCTACAATAGGCTGCAGCGATACCTGGTATTTGGCGAAGCCAATTTCAGCAGTTTCGCCACCTACAATGCGGCCTTTATTAGCATCCAATGGATCTATCGCTAACAACCGCTTGGCCATCATTCCTGGTTGTATCATTAAGAATAGAAAACAAATGTAGAGCAACTTCATCTTGTCCAATTAACGAGCACCCATCAACTGAGTAAAAACCAACAAAATTTTATCGTTGCTGTATTTAATCAGCCAGACATATTGGCTACTTTATGGCTACAATGATGACTTGGACAAGTCAACGCGAACGTTAATCAAACTGCCAATAAAATGCGATCGTTTGGATGCATTTCATTAGAAAACGATCATTAAGTATGAGAATAAGTATAATTATTGACTACTATCAGATACATTATCCATACCCTATCGATATATTACTATACTTTAGTGCGATATCGACAACTACAATGTTATCACTAATTGGCTGCTCATTTATTGAAGTTAGATAAAAAATCTGTTTATAGTATCATAAATTAATTAGGATCGATAGTTGGATTTATCGGACAGGAGGCATAGCCAAAACATGATCAATAATGCCACATCAGTCTACACTTGCATATCGAATATGGCACTACGCACATTAGCGCTGGTATTCGCTATCTGCGCACTAGGGATCAGACCAGTGGAGTCCATTGTGGGCGGCCAAAATGCTGCTGAGGGTTTGGCACCTTATCAAACGTCGCTTCAGACACTTATGGGTGCACACCTGTGTGGGGGAGCGATTATTGCGGATCGTTGGATGCTTACAGCTGGTCACTGTGTAAGTGGCTGGCCGGTGGATCGATTGCAGGTGGCTACAGGCAGCCTACGATATAACGAACCTGCTGCAGTCTACTATCCATCGGCAATTTATCTGCACTGCAACTATGATCGGCCCAAGTATCATAATGATATTGCGCTGCTCTACCTCAACCAGAGTGTAGTCTATGATGCATTGACGCAGCCGGTGCCGCTGGCAACAGAGCCCTGGCCTGGAGACACTTCAGCGTTACTCTTCACGGGCTGGGGTACACAGTCAGCCGCAGGTAGCACACCCACGAGGCTCCAGAGCATGCAACAGCAGCATATACCGGACGAGGAATGCAAATCCCGATTCACTGATTACGAGGATGTTGTATTGGGGGCGTGTCACGTTTGTGCTTTTAGGCAACTGAATATTGGAGCCTGTCACGGTGACACGGGTGGTCCACTAGTTTACAATGGTCAACTGATTGGTATACTCAACTTTCTAGTACCCTGTGCACAAGGTGTTCCGGATATATATATGAATGTACGTTACTATACCGACTGGATCAGGCAAGTGACTAGTGGCAATGGTAAATGTGCGCAGGCGCAGCTACAAACTATTAATTGATTTGTAAAATTAGTATAAAACTACGCATTGTTTACATTAATGTACCTTAAAAATGCATAATATCTATCGCTGAGATAAGACCAAACAAATATGCCACATATGATTAAAATCAATTATAAAACCAATGATTAATGTTTAAAATTAATTTTAAGTCATAGATAATATTCTTAGACACATTACATTTTATTTTTCTGATTTTATTTTTTATTTTATGATTCTATCGTTATTCGTTAAAAAAAAAGTTGGTATTCCCGATCATTTGCTTACGACTATATTAACTTATTTGTAACTTGTTGCTATAAAATATATCTAATATAAGTCAAAAAAAATTATATTATCTATTTGCGCTCATGCCAATTCAACAAACTGGAATATTAAACAATTATCTTCGTTCTGGGCAAACCTTAGCGGGGACTTTCAAACATACGATTTTTCGAAAAATAAAACAATATCTTATCGATTGCCGTATAGATAGTTGTCGTAAACAAACGCGAAAGCTTCAATGCTAATATTATAACTGACTAATTGTTTTTACCACTTACTCAATAGAGAGGGAAATACTCATTCATTTCACACTCCTGGTATCTTTATAATCGCTCTCTAGAAGAGAGAAAGAAAAAGGTGATAAGAATTCATACATCAAATATCTTCGCAGCCAATACCCTTGAATTACTATAACTGCCAAATGTTATTCATATTGCCACAAATTATCAATCGTAACATTTGAAAAAATACTTATTCCATAATATTCAAAAGTTATTCATATAATTAATATATTTCAAATTCACATAACAACAGATATTTAAAAAAAAACAAGTTCATTATTTTTAAAAAGCCATTGCAAGCACATATGACAATTTTCTTTGTTAAGGGGTATAAATGACTGTTCAGGTTTGAACACCTTTTAGAAAGTAGATAAGACGACGAATAAAACTGAGTTGAACTGAACACTTTCAAATAGAAGCAAAAAGAATTTTCAAGTATTAACACTAGTATTAAAGAAAATTCGAATGTAATGGCGGATATGGGCAGTAATTCAGAATGGAAGAAAATCCAAGAGAATACATTTACGCGCTGGGCCAATGAACAGCTGAAGACTGTCGGCAGTTCCATTGAGAATCTGGAAACAGATCTTTCTGATGGATTACGTTTAATAGCGCTTGTCGAAGTGTTGACACAGAAAAAAATCCCTCGATATAATAAAAACCCAACATTCCGTGTACAGAAATTAGAAAATGTGTCCGTTGCATTGGAATGCCTTCAAGATGAC
>JBANCZ010001159.1:0-24106 GCA_037040025.1 Sphaerogastrella javana | reverse complement strand
ATATATATATACATATAAATATTATTAGCGCGTAAAGTCTAACAATTTAGCGTGTAATTGTGTAAAAAGCGAAGAAATGGGAAATGAAATGAATTGAAATTTAGTTAGTAGCCAATTAACAAATGATAATAACAACACCCAACAAATTGATCTACTTATATATATATATATAAATCTATATATAATGACTAATGACCGCAGCAGCAGCAGCACGAAAATTCTGAATTCTTAATGGAAAATCCATGAAAAGTGTGCGTGCGTTCGTGGTCGCATAAATATGTGTATGTTAAACTATGTATAATTATTATTTTTATTATTTAACTATTGCATGTGATTAATAATATTTAAGTTAAACGTAAACACAACATATTATACTGTAACTTATGTATACCGCAACAACAGCAGCAAATGCGAATGTGCTAAGAATGAAATGCAAAAACACAAACAAAAGATTTATTAATATAACATAAAACAAAACAATGTGAAGAGTATGGAAGCATCTTTGTAAATCTATTCGATGAAGATAAACAATGTGCACAAAAATAAAACAAAAAATAATTAAATGTACTACTTTTTAGACGCCTAAAAAAAAACCAATAAATAATTATGTAACAAAACAAAAACAAAAACATGTCCAAATATTTATTGACTACGTAAATGAACGAACACAAAAATGCTATGAGTATTGAGCAATCGCAATTTATATAGAATACTTTTGTAATATTCATTTAAAACGCCAATAAACGTCTACATTTGAAATTCAAATTTCGCGCGCCATTTTATTTATTGTCGCTGCTGTGACAGCGTTGCCAGACTGGAACTGGTTCACTATTGAACGAACAAACGCGCTGCCAACTTGTATTTATTGTGCAAATCTTTTTAAAGTTATACAGTTGTTCCAATCTGTTTAATTTCAAATATGCATTGATAAATTTTAATAATAATAGTAGCTTTGTAATATAGTTTGACTGTAATAAAATACCATTGCCTGACAATTAATCGTTTTTTATTTATCGATAATTGTGAACAATTGCAATACAAAGACCTGGCAACCCTAATCTGAAGACTATGGCATGCCATTGCAGTTATCGAAAAAAGGCGCGGATTCAGCATAACGCGGACACAGACAGCTGGAGGGACGCTACTTTTTAATATTTATACAGCAATTTGATACAAACAACCAAAGCGGTCAGATTTCCCATTAGTTTATTATTAAAAGAACACAAATGGCACGCCGTGACTATGTACAAGACAGGGGTAAGCAATAATAGCAATAAAATAAGCAAATTCTTAGCCAAGTTTATTCCAGAATCGATCAAAACTTTTTTGGCCGAGTTCTGTAAATGCGATGACGATGGCAAAAAGGAGTTCGTCTATGGCTCACAATTGGTAAAGCTTGCACACAGGGAGCAAGTGTTAATTACCATCGACCTGGACCATTTGTCCGAGTTCAATGAGAGCCTTGCAGAGGCGGTAATCGAGAACTGCCGACGCTACACGGCGATCTTCAGTGATGTTATAGCCGAACTGCTGCCCAGCTATAAGCAGCAGGAGGTGCATGCCAAAGATGCACTGGATGTATACATTGAGCATCGTCTGATGATGGAGGCGCGCACACGTAATCCGCTAGAGCAGCGCGACGAGCGCAATGCTTTCCCCGCAGAGCTGATGAAGCGATTGTGAGTAAAATTGACTATTTCATATAATAGATGACTTCATTTAATAAATTCAACCTCCTTTACAGCGAGGTGGGCTTCAAGCCGCTCTCCACAGAGAAGGCGAACTCCATACGTGAGGTCAAGGCACAGCAAATTGGAAAATTGGTCACCGTGCGTGGTATAGTGACACGCAGCACTGAAGTCAAACCCATGATGGTGGTGGCTACGTACACATGCGATCGCTGCGGCTCGGAAACCTATCAGCCTGTGAATTCACTGTCGTTTATACCAGTGCAGGATTGCCCCTCGGATGATTGCCGTGTGAATAAGGCGGGAGGTCGCCTTTATTTGCAGACGCGTGGCTCCAAATTCGTGAAGTTCCAGGAGCTGAAAATGCAAGAGCACAGTGATCAGGTGCCCGTGGGTCATATACCACGTAGTATGACCGTACTTTGCCGCGGCGAGGTGACGCGCATGGCCCAGCCTGGCGATCATGTGCTTGTTTCGGGCGTTTTTCTGCCCATGGTGCGCACCGGCTTCGCACAAATGATACAGGGTCTGCTCTCCGAGACATTCCTGCAGGCGCATGTAAGTTATAGTTAAGACTTATAGCTGATCTTGAACTAATGTGCAGTGTTTTCCCTATAGCGGATTATCTGCATCAACAAGAACGATGACATTTCGGACAAAGACTCTGAACTGACGCCTGCTGAGCTGGAAGAGCTGGCACAGGATGACTTCTATGAGCGCCTGGCCAGCAGCTTGGCACCTGAGATCTACGGTCACCTGGATGTGAAGAAGGCGCTGCTGCTGCTGCTTGTGGGTGGCGTGGACAAGCGTCCAGATGGCATGAAGATTCGAGGCAATATTAACATTTGCCTCATGGGCGATCCTGGTGTGGCCAAATCCCAGCTACTGGGCTACATCAGTCGCCTGGCTGTGCGCTCGCAGTATACTACAGGACGTGGTTCTTCGGGTGTGGGTCTCACGGCAGCTGTGATGAAGGATCCCCTGACTGGTGAGATGACGCTCGAGGGCGGCGCTTTAGTGCTGGCGGATCAGGGCGTCTGCTGCATTGACGAGTTCGATAAGATGGCCGATGTGGATCGTACAGCTATACACGAGGTGATGGAACAACAGACCATATCGATAGCCAAGGCTGGCATCATGACCACACTGAATGCACGCGTTTCCATACTGGCTGCCGCCAATCCTGCCTTTGGTCGCTACAATCCACGTCGCACCGTGGAACAGAACATACAGCTGCCTGCTGCGCTGCTCTCGCGTTTCGATCTGCTCTGGCTCATACAGGATAAGCCCGATCGTGACAATGATCTGCGTCTGGCCAAACATATTACGTATGTGCACAGCCACAGCAAGCAGCCGCCATCGAAAATCAAGTCGTTGGACATGAATCTCATGCGACGCTATATTAACCTTTGCAAACGCAAGCATCCCACCATTCCGGATGAGCTCACGGATTACATTGTGGGCGCCTATGTGGAGCTGCGTCGTGAGGCGCGCAACCAAAAGGACATGACCTTCACCTCGGCACGTAATCTGCTGGGCATACTTCGCCTGTCCACAGCTCTGGCACGTCTGCGTCTCTCGGATCGTGTGGAGAAGGACGACGTTGCTGAAGCGCTGCGTCTGCTGGAGATGTCTAAGGATTCGCTGAATCAAATACACGAGCACCAGAAGGGACAGTAAGTGCCAGAAATAAGATCAATCACTTTGCCATATATCATATCTCATCTCAATCTCTCTTCCAGTGTGCCCAATACCTCGGATCGCATTTTCGCCATTGTACGCGAATTGGCTGGCTCTGGCAAGGCTGTCAAAATCGGCGACATCATGGATCGCTGTACGACCAAGGGCTTCAAACCGGACCAGGTGGACAAGTGCATCGATGACTACGAGGAGCTCAACGTATGGCAGGTCAACATGGGCCGCACCAAGATTACATTCATATAGTTGGCCATACAACTATTTAAACTATTTCTACATTTAGCATTTAAGCAAAAATATCATTCACTATTCACGTTTATTCATCAATATTATTCATGATCATATAGTTCATTTTTGAGATCATATTCACAATTTAAATCATTCACATTTAGTTAATAAATAAATGTCGCTCATGTTTCTCTAGATATCATGCATAAATTGACTTTATTCATAGACATAGCACACAGTTACAGATAGATATACATTTCAAATGACATTCAATCATAGTATTATAGACGGCGAGAGGGATGCATAAATTGTCAACGAATTAATTCAATAATATATTTTGAATAGATCAAGTACTCGCAGAGCGCAGCTTAAAACCATTTAAATTCGATCGTTAAATCCTTTCAGGATGTCACACAGTTTCTGCTAACACTTTCAATCATAAATTATAAATTCAGCTAAAATGCTACACACAATTGGACATACTCTATGTAGAGGGGGCATTTCCAGTTAAGAGTTCATTCCTCAAACGTTCGAAACGCTGCACTTAGGCACGTTCGAATCACAGCTTTACTAATCTACTATTAAAACCAACAAAAAGATCTACTACATAGTGTCAAAACTGCATCTAAAATGTGTTCCATTTAAAGATATCTTAACGTTTTCAATGTGTCACATGCGACACCATGGAAATGCTCATATATTGTTATAGGTATTGGGGCCATTACATGCCCTTGTTGAAGCTCAAGGCAGCGCGTAGCTTGTTGCGTATGCGCGGCGAGTTCCAGCGATTGCCACCCGCAGAACTGAGACCCACCACGGAGCGTAGTTCATTGGGTGAGATGCCCTCATCGACATCGTCCGCCTCGGTTTTAATTTCCATCTTCTGCACAATGAGCCGTACCAGCTGATGCTGCTGCTCCAGCATGCGACTGATGTCCCGCAGCTTGCGTCGCTGTCGCTCCAACTCTACATTGATGACATCGTCATTGTTATCAAAGCCAATGGCATCCATAGCAGCTATAGAACGGAACATAAGGTAAGTAATATGAAACTATTTCTATCTTTAGCGTATATTTACAATCATCAGTGAATGGATTGGAGAACCATTTGCGTAGTATAAAGTCGAGAAAACCAAGCTTGCATTTAGTATCATTGGGATACTCAATCAATTCCATCTTGTCCACGCGCTGCAGCCAGACATGCGGCAGCTTCCGCTCCAGCTCCGTGTGCAAAACCACCTGCATGGCCAGACGCTTCAATTGCGCATTGCGACGCACGGACTCAATGTCTCCGACAGCCAAACCAATGAGTAGATTCATCAGTAGAATGGGCATGAGTATCATGAAGACACCTGAGGATAGAATGATGGTTATAAGAACATAATTTAAGAGTTTGAAATCGGCTTACTCAGTATCAAGAAGGAGGTCATGGGAACCTTCAATTGATCCCTGTAGTAGGTATTCACATAGGTGCCCACAAAGTCCAGCTCGCCCAGCATCATGGAGAAGGTGCGCAGCAGCGACATTGGAATGTTCGAAAACGACAAATGATTCGGCTGTGGGTCAATTATCTATGGAAATAAGTTGAAATAGTTAAGTTACAGCAGAGTAGACCGAAAACCATGACTCACCTTGGAGAGCAGTATATAGAATGACAGGCCAAAAGCAATAATCAGTATGGAGAATACAAGCAACACTTTGATCAGTGTCTGTAGTATCTCCAAAAACATGACCACATAGATGCCCACCTGATCGAAACGCTGCAGGAACAGCAACAGACGAAACCAGGACAGAAATACTGCAATCGATGCAGCCGAATAGTGTATGGTGTTAATGGCACCATCCGGCTTAAACGCAGGCGTAATCATTACCAAAGCCGATATATAAAGCACCCAGGAGATGAGATTAACTGTCTCAACTAAGTAGTGCAAACGCTGCTGATATATCTGTATCAATTCCCGCATGGAATTGAGCAAGATGTAGACCACTATAACCACGGCACAGAATAGTATACTATTGGTACGATTAATGCGCTCCACACACGTTAAATGTCGCATCTGAGGATGCTGCGATGCATTCAGGGCCAGCAATTCCCAACTGAAAAATGTTAAAAATTGAATTTATCGATAGACCGATCGATAATATGCAACACTTACTTGGGACTGCAGTTCTGGCTCAAAGTTTTATTATTGTCACTCGAATGCAGCTCAATGTTGTTCATCATGAGCGATGAATAGATTGTGACAAATATAAGAAATATCGAATAGATCAACAGATTGGCCAAATGAAAGTATTTGCCGTAGGAGTTCCATTTCATTTGCAAATACTTCTGGCTCAAAGGATGCGCCAGCAGCTCCACACGGCCATGGGTGACCATAGTCTGGGCATAAATACATAGAAAATATACATTAAATGGGCTGCCAACTTGTTTCGAAACATGCAAACAAAAAGTACGGTAAATTCAGACAACATAGAACATGGAATAGTTACGATTACATAGGCTTAAAATTTGATGTTTTTAGTTAACATTATCATTTGTTAAGGTACAGATCTTTCTCTTATTATAGATTATTATTTACAGTTTTTCTTATTCGATAGAGATCTGTGTTTTTGTGTGTGTGTGTGTGTGCTTCAAACTTTTGGAATTTTGGACTCACATTCACAACAGCCAATGGCGATGGACGCCATTTTGGATCATTGAATTCTTTACGTTTTTCTTCGATTTGCTTGGGCGTTTTTTGGTACGGCCAAAATGAATATTTAATCTAAATATTGAAGTACGAATTTAATAGGTTCAACTAAAAAGCGTGTGCTTTAATTAAATGCATGCAGCGTGTATAATGAAATGCATAAAATATGAAATGCCAATTTCTAACAATATATACTATGTACTACTATATAATAGCTCTGTAGCTGGGGTCTGGGTTAAGTATTCGAAAAACCACACTCAAAACAAAATTCATGCAACGTTTGATTTTCTTTTGTTTCGTTTCTTTCAGCTTACATTCAACGCCGGCAATGGTATAGGATTGGATGTCATAATGGGCTCTCCGGTTTTCTCATCGATCTTAGCAAACATAAAGGGACATTGCAAGAATGCGAAAGAGTATCTAATCTAAAGTGTTAAAGAGTTGCGATTAGAAAGACCCAAGAACTAAAAACTCAATGAGATGATGTGTATGTGTATGATGAAGAGATTAAATGCGATCTTCCATTGGAGCACGCTTGGACTTACGTAAAAGCTCTTCGAGTCCTTCTTACAGTTCGCCTTGGTGATGCACTTATCCTGCACCGCCTCGAAGACACGCGGCATGGAGGCAATCAGCGCCAGGGTGACGCAGGGATGCTTGTCGGATCGGAGTGCCATGACCTCGTTGGCACGCTCCTCGTGTGTAACCATGGCCAAGGCTGCCTCCGGATACTTGTAGTAGATAGCATAATCAATGGCGCTCATGTCCAAGACGTTGTAGACCAGCTTGCAGCCCATGGACATTAGCACGGAGATGGCATGCGGCTTGTTCTCCATGGTGGCCAGATGCAGCGCTGTGTTCTAGAGTAGCAGAGGGTGAAGTTTATAAAAACGCAATGACGTAAACTCCAAAGACTCGCAACTCACCCCATCCTTGTCCACCTGATCCAGTAGATGTGAATGCACTGAATGCAGCAGCTCTATGGTCTCTGTATATCCCGACATGGCAGCCAGCTGCAGCGGATTGCGGCCGGAATGATCACGATGAAGCAATGCACCGCGATTCAACAGCAGCTGCACAACACGCGTATGACCCTGCTGGGAGGCAATGTGCAGCGGCGTCATGCCTGCACCATCGCTTTCATTGATAATGAACGAACCCTTCTCCGAGTCGAGCAGCTGACGCACCGTGTTGTATCTGCCATAGCGTGCAGCAAAGTGCAAAGGGCTCTCGTTGTTGTTGTTCTTCAGATTGATACATGCGCCTAGTCGTATGAGGTTCTCCAGCGAACGTATATGCCCATCCCGACTGGCATAGTGCAATGGCGAACATCCCATGTTATCCTTCTCATTCAAGAGCAGCTGCAGCTGCGCTTGAGTCTGGCAATTGGCCACCTGATCGGCAAAATCTGTTAACCTGCCGCCATTCATAATGACAAAATGTAGCACATTGCGCGCTGCCGCATCCTTCACGTCGATGCTGGCACCCAGGCGTATTAGCAGATGTACTAAATGGTTAAAAATATATATATTTCGATTAAGTAAAGTATATATACTATAGTTTATTTACCTGTCTTCCAGCCACTTCGTGAAGCAGCCAGCAGTAAGGGCGAACGATGCTCCTTGTCCAACGCATTGATCTCTGCTCCCTCGTTGACCAAATAGGACACAATATCCGGATGATCGAACATGGACGCACAGTGCAGCGGCGTCATCTTCTGCACGTCCGTGCAACTGAGGCAAATGCGCTTCTCCATTGGCTGCATGTCAAACATGAGCTTCACTATTTCAATGGCGCCCTGTATTCCAAGGAATTGTTTATAATTTTATAAATGAATTTTAATTCAATTATGCTTACATTTAATTAAATGGAAGCTTTATATTCACTCGAACTTAATTTGTGAATATGTCAAAAATTTGTAAGGAGCTTTAATTAAGCTTTAATTTAATTATATTTTCACTTAAGCGTATTATGAGTAAACTAGAATTTCCAACGAAATTCTATAGAAACGGCACAGTCGATTGCAACCTACATTCAGTGCATTTGTATTCAGCAGTTCAAGTAGCTCATAATTCGTGTAAAGCTTTTCGAAATTTTTACATTAATTAACAGCATACACTCGACTGTTGCTTTCTGGCTACATTATTTACTATGTGCTAAGATTTTAAATGATTCGAATTGAGTGTATGAAATCGATTTGTATTGCTGGTATGCACAAACAGCGAGAGTTCAAATTGTTATACTCATTTTACAATTTATCTAGCTGTCAGGGCATTTTCAAAGCCCCCCTTCAATACACCCACCTCCCTCTATACATCTATTACTCAACGACGGTCGCGTGTCTTGGCCTGTGTTTTGTTTTGTTTTGCTAGTATTTGCTTACGCATTGCGCTCCATTGGCAACATTCTCAGCCACGTTGTCACGTTCGTCTTGGCCAAAATTTGCATAAGAATTTGTCAAATTAAAGACACAGAAATATGTGTGTACACACTGCAAAAAGGACAAAGCCCCAGTGTAACATACAGCTGACAGGCACTGTTTAACTATCAATTGATGGCCCAAACAAACCGCAAAACAGCAGCCGGTAATACTAGAGCTCTGTCAAGTTGTTGTTTGAGGTGTTGTGGCCATGGCAACTCACCTGGGCGCAGGCCAGATGCACGGGTGTGGAGAGATCATGTTGCTGTGTTGATATCTTTGCACCAGATTTGAGACAGAGTTCCACGGCCTTTATGTCGCCGCCGTGCACCGCCGAGTGGAGGGGCACATTACCTTCAGAGTCATAAAAGGATATCATTTCCTCACGCGTGCAGCCGCGCTGTTCGCCCCACTGCAATTGAAAATTTAAAATAATAATATAATAGACAAATTGTGGAATTTAACATGCAATAATGTACTGAAAATTTAGATTTGTTAAATTTTGTTAATGTACATAATATTATTTTTGCTTTACACATAATGAAGCTCTGCATATGATGTACTTTATTGGTACTTTGATACTTATTTTATTAATTTCTATTCTATTTTTATTATTAGACCCAGTGTATACAGGTTACATATGTACGTTAAGATTTAAATTCAATACACGTGTCATATTACATAAAATATCTAAGTTATAATTAGTACATATAACCAACGTTGACGTCAGGTTTAAAGAACTGATTTAACAACCAGGATCCAATGCAGACGAACGGATAGACAAACAGACAGACAGACAGACAGTGCCGTGTCCCAGAAGTGCTATGCTTTTTCGAAAGTACTAAACACAGGGTCCCTACTGTCAACCACCGCCTATATTCTTGGATATTTTTTTATTTATATTTATTTTGCTTTGCAGCTGCAAAATTTATATCGTATCATTATATACTAAATTCTAAACACAAATTGCCAAAAACATAAAACAATCGAAAAGTCAACTTAAAAGTTTACTAGAAATCGATGAGAGAATTTGATACTTTTTTTTTGAAGCCGATTTCAGTTTAAAGTCGCAACTTTAAAAAGGAAATCTAAGGAAAAGCAATGGGAAAACATCAATGCACGAAAGGTCAGCTCCGAGAGAGCAGAGTGGAAATAAGTATTGCTGCAATACGAATCAAATAAAGTACATAATCGTTTGGGGACTTTGATGGCAAACCACTTAAGGCGACCACAAAAAAAGGCAAAAATCAAAAGATCAAAGTCGAGTGGGGATAGTTTTCTATAAAATAACATTTATAAGCAACAGCTGCATGCAACGTATGTCATCTATATATATATACACTAATCAGATATATATACTACTATATAGTATATTGACTTGCCTGAAAGAAGACTTCCATTGTCTTGGAGCTGGCATTTTTAGCCGCTTCGTGTATGGGATAATAACCATTGTTGCAAGGTCTACGGGGGCATGCATCGAATTCTGTTATCTGTAATATAATTCGACAATATTTATATACCCATATATAATGTAACACACATATATATATACACACACACACAGAAATAAATACATATAAGCTGGACATACGGAAAGTAAAAAATTATAGCATGCAAAATATACAAACCTTTCTCACTTTGATAAATTAATGTAATACTTTGTACAGGGTGTAACTGTTGTGTATGTGTGTGTGTATATAGTAAATTGATAAATGATTGCTTGGGGTTTGCTCTATATGGTTGAAAATAAATGCTTTAACTAAATAAAAATTTGCGCTTTGAACTAAGAGGTGAAGAATGTTTTTAAACTCACACCACTTACCAGTATACGGGCACACTCTTCGTGATCGTATATGGCTGCCAGATGCAAAGCAGTCCGACCATGCTCACCGCCCTGCTGTATGTTGATCACATTACGATATTGACCCATCACCCGCAGAGACTTGACCTTATTTAGCTCGGTGGCCAGATGTACTGGCGCCTGCTTCTTATCGTTCAAGATGCCCGTATCAACTGGACTGTGAAGACATAAAAAAAGAAGGAAAGTAAGTAAGGCATAAAAATAAAGTAAAGAATAAATCAAGTGTAACAGCATTTGAAATGAAATTGAGTTGTCCACTTACATGGACAGCAAATAGTCCAGAGCATCATAGGCATCGCATTCGACCGCAATATGTAGTGGGGTATTTCCAGCATTGTCCTTGGCATTCAAGTCTGCAAGGAAATGATTAATGAGTGGCAGCTGCACTAGTTGGCTCTATAGCTGTTGCACTTACCGCCATTTTGATCGCAAATGTAGCGCAAGATGTTCACACGATTCCTCGAGGCGGCCTGATGGGCTGCAGTGCGTCCCTTGCCATCCCGCAGAGCAAGGCGCGTGGCATCCGAAACATAAAGACGCTTAAAATCATCCAAGTTGCCGGACTCGGCAGCCTGAGTGCCATGCAAATGGAATGGAAAAGCACTTTGATTATAAAACTATAGCAGGGGCTATGAGTGCTACTTAAATTTTGCTTTAAGCTACCCAAAAAACTAAAAGATAAACAATTCGAGGCAAAGAGCTTAAAGTTGAGGCAACTTTTGCCAGTTGCTATGGGTAAAGCACTTGGAAATAATCAAAATGTTGCAGCAAAATTGAACAAACTATACTTTGAGTTGTACACACATATATCTTTATAGAGAGAGTATACATTCATTCATTCATTCAAACACGCATTCATTCATTCATTTCGACTGAGTTGAGACACGACAAAAACAATGTCAATAGCTGCCTAATGAGAATGTCACTTGGCCATGTCTACATGACTTGTTTTTGCTCTTCCGTAACAACTCGACGTCTGTCTATTGTCCATTGTCTCTTTGCACTCTGCTCCCATTCTGATATTTCTGGGAAAATGCATTCATATTGTGCATTCTATGCATTTCATTACGTTTTCACTTCAAGCTGCATCAAACTAATACAATATTAATTTTATTAATTCAACCATTGCAGCTGCTCCTCCATTGTTACAACTAATCCAGCATTACTTAAAAAAAACTTTTCTCAACGCGCTTAATTAAAAGCCTTAGAATGGGGGTTCTTAGCCCCTTCCCTGCCCAACCCCGGTTTACCTGCATAAAGTCGTCTATTTGTATTTTGGGCGCGGAAGACATTCGCAGAATACGCGCCCATTTGTTGGGCAGACTCAATGGAGGCATGGCTGTTAGCTCAGCCCCTTGGGCACAGCCGCTAATCAGATAACGCAAAGAACTTATGACCACATCCCGTTTCGGTAGCTCCTTATCGCTCGACATTGTCCTGGCAGGCATCATTCGCGGCGCTTGGCTACTTGAGCACAGCCGCAACACTGTTCATCATAATTTTCATTCTTTTGCAACAGTCTCCTTTTAAATATTTTCATATACTTTCATTTACATATAACACTTGCACCCGAGCTTTTATAAATTCTTTAAAAAATTCAATATTTGCTTTAGATATTAGTGTAAATTACTAAACATTTTTCAATATCAAATAGTTCCACATGTTCTCACAATTCTTTCTTTCTTGTTTCGCATGTAATAGTTAATATCATTATAAAAAAAAAATCTTGAAACTGCAAAAAAAATATATTTTCTTTCTATTAGAGATAATTTCTACACAATTATGTGCTTATATTTATTTATATATTAGTTTTTCATTTCCATTGAAATCGTTGAAGAGTTTTAATATCTTAACTTGAATTGCAATTATATTTCAAGCTTATTTTTCAGTTTCATCGTTCATCATTTTTATTAGCTATTAAATCATTATATAATTATAATTTTTTTAATATTTTTTTGTCCTTCGCTTGCAGCACTTTTCCAATGAAATCCAATTTTCTACTTCTTGAAATAAAAATCACTTTCAATCAACACAAATTGCATTGCTAATGTCCAGCTGTATTAGCGGATTTAATGATGATGCTGCCCATTTCAAACACTTTGATTTCTAAATCACATTTTTAAGAGTTATCCTGCTGCTGTTATCCTGCCACTGACTGAAATCTCAGTGGCAACAGTTGCTGCTTTTATAGCCTGACGGCACCCAAGTCGAACGCAACGCACGAAGATTTTGTGCGTGGTGAGTTTCACTCGACTTTTCCCATTTCCATTTCCATTTTCATTTTGGCTGGCATTTTCTCTTGGTGTGCGTGTATTATAGTACAACTTGTTGCATTGCGTGTTCGTGCCACATTTTGTTGTATCAAGAAAGACTTGTGTTTATCTTGTCAATTGTCAACTGACGCTTGATTCCTGGCCAGAGTTTTATGCTAGTTCATTTTCGGGACCTACTTGACATTACTATTGTACACAATCAATAATAAACAAAACACTTTTTATAAAAATTCCCTTAGGCAATTTAGCCCTATATTTAAAGTGTTTTCCAGTAAGAGGTATAATTTAGATATTCTATGAATAATAGCATTGTTTTAAGTTGAATGATCGATAGTTTTTATAATCTAGAGATCCTGCGCTTAGTATTTTCGATGCATTGTGGTTTTATCGAAGCTGTATGTTGTTTTCGGCGCTACAAAGCATTTTCGCTTATCGTTTTTAATAACAGATATCGATAAGCGGTATCGATAATATATACATATATATTTTGTAGATGTAATACAGAATATATATAATACAGTATATAATATAGTATAGTTATTTGATCAACTGCCACGCCCACTGTCACTTACCCTTAATATGCGATAGGGGCTGTCACGCAACAGGCAGACCTGCTCGGCCTGTGGCTCTGGCAGTATGGCCTCCAACGGCGTATCCATATCATCGCCTGCAATTTCCACACGCTTGGAGCCAGCACTGCGTTCGATTATCATCGAGAATATCCAGTACTAAAATAAAACAAAATTTAATCAAATCAAATGGATAACGTTTATCTTATATAAACTATATTATTTTGGTCAACTGATGGTGCATTATGCAACTTGCCTTGCTGTTGCGATTACTGCTGCTGCTACTGCGATTGTTGTGGCTGTTGTTGTTGTTGTTGTTGCTGCTGTTGTTGCCGCTACTGTTGCTGCGGGGCTTGGGCAGTAGTGTAGGCTGTGCCTCCATTAGATCGGGCGGCGACATGGCCGAACATGGTGAATTATACACGTTCCAGAGCTTTGCCATTTCAACTGTCCCACTGTGATCTGTGGCGTTTGTAGTGATGGTAAAGGGTCGTAAATCGCGACTAAATAATATAATATAAGCATAAATATTAGTGCTAAGTTATGCATATACATTTCATCAGAGTTATCAGTTGCAATCAGTTGACTAATTAGTTATTGATTGGGTCTAAACGTAAACGTTTAACTGTCGCCTGTCTATTTAGATAAAACACACACACACACACACACATTCAGATAAAGGCGGCTGTTGCCACTCCCACTTTTGCTAGTATAACCTAAGCAAATAGCATTTATCAGGGTGGCAACTGTACCTAACCTAACCTTTTATATATATGTATGTGTATATAGAATTCTGACTTTGGCATTATGCTTTCTGGTGTCAACGCACACTTGTTGACACTTTTATATTGGCCAGGCTCGGACTGGGCTCTGGGGAGGCTCTGGTCGCGCGTAACGCAACCGTATTATGCCACAATGGCTAATTAAAGGTGCGCTTATTTTTGGCACATACTGTCAACGACTTTTTATGCTCGTAAATTACGCGATTACGCTTAAACGATTTGCATAATGCAAGTCATTAACCGCCTAAACTCTTCCAGAATTTTCTATTTTAAACATTTGAAAAGTTACTCTCACCCGATCTCTTCTATCTTCATTTTAAAGTATCTGAACTGAAACAACTAAACTAACTACTGCCAGCACTCAATGACAACTGTACTTAGTTAAACCTTTGTTTTCCAGTTAGTAGCTAGCTATAGTAGCTTCTATGGTTATTAATTACATTTCATTGATCTCTATCGATATCGCGATTTGACCCATGACCAATGACCTGTGGGAGGCCCCGGTCATTTGCTTGATTGAAATTTTAGCTGAAAAAAACTGCGTTACTTTTGCCTACTCTGATTAGTAAATCGGTTTATCGTTAGGGTGTAGGTCCGGGGTCTTTGGGTGTTGGATTTATCGATGATGAGTCAACGAAATTTGAGTCTCGTCAGTTTTCGATTAGTCTAAGTGCTCTACTGTGCTAATGAGTAGATTTTGACAGGAATTTCTTTATTGGAAAATATTTCACAGGTTAAATGTAAATTATAAAAATTAAAACTAAATTGAAAATTAATTCACAAAGTAATTATTGAAATTATATAATACATAAATTAGAAAATATTTTTCAAAATTTACCTGATTCGAAATCTGGAACGTTGTTCGGTCTGCTTTCTCTTGGCTGCCTTTAGTTCGATCATACATATATATCAAACTTTGATTTTTTCACGAATTATTCACATTTTAAATGAAACTAAAATACAAACAATTGAAATTCCAATAAATCATTATTTAAATGATTAAAACGCATTAGAACAGTTTCACACAATTTAATTATGGAAATTTGTATTAATTAAATTAGTACTAAAGCTCAATAAAGTATGCCATATGTTTGACTTCGTATGAAAAAAAAATATTTATATTCAATACCGAAAAGAGCGAGTTCAATGAAGCACTACAAAAGTCAATAGCTTAAAAGGCTCTTTATAAATTCTGCAAAATATTTATTTAGGTTCTATCCTTTCGTATTACGTTGCTGTCCATCAAACGTTCAGGCACAACACTTCAATTAAAAAACCTAATTAAACCCTTTGACATCAGTTGCAGGTTACACTACTAAAAGCAACAGTTTGTTATAAGTTTTATAGTTTTTCTTTTTTTATTCTTTAGTTCTTTCACTCGTACCGACAGCTTCGCTGGCTGAACTCCAACTAAACGTTCCCAGCTTTGGCTAGCGCCTGTAATGGTTCAGTTTGCTCTGCTTTTAGCTAGTACAACGGTATGGGGTCCTCAGTCTGGAACTATGACTGTGACTAGGTCTGATAAGCACGCTTGTTGGCAGCCTTTCGTCAGTTTGTCACCCGCTAAACGAGACGCGAATACACACATACACCCGACCCTTTGGACTCCCGCGGACTCTCTGGACTCATCCGACTCTCCCGACTCAGTCGAATCCACTAGACACTCATCGTATGCCACAGCAAATGAGATACATTTGCTTTTGTAATTAAACTGTCGGCGCTATACAACTTATATACGCCTCGACTACGTATAATTCCATTACATATGTATGTACAGAAGTAAACCTATAAATGTAATTGCTTTGCCTCAATGTGTGTGTGTGTGTGTGTGTGTGTGTGTGTGTGTGTGTGTGTGTGTGTGTGTGTTCAACTATCATTCAAATGATGAAATACTCATGCTTATAGCATATAGAAATTCATAATAAATTCGCCCATTGTAGATTTGTCAATGAGCATTGGAACTGGAGTGAGTATATGGCTCAAACACCTATGGAGCGTATAGAAATCTGTTTATTTTCGGGCTGATAATGCGCAGACATATTTATTGTGGCATGATTTATATTGTATACAAATTTTCTCGTCGTCGGACATAATTTTGTTGATTTCCCTAAGAAAACACATTTTTTTCGTAGAGTTGAAAAAAGGCAACAATAATCTAAGCACAACCAAACTAATCCTAACTCAATTAAGGCACCCTTGGGATCTATTGCGAAATAATACATAATATTGCGAAATAGCACAATTCTACGAATTAATACTTTCTGGAATATTCCTTTTAGCTATATCCATTAGTGTGACTGACCTGAAGGATTCGCTCGCTTATATACAGTTACATATATATTATATACCAGACGCCATTTGCAGAAAATGTTAGCTAGATGATAGCATTTAGTTTTATCAGTGATACAAACTATTTAGATATAGAGTAGGGTGGACATATATACTATATGTATATACTAGAATCTATTGCCAAGCTTATTAGAGTGTGTTAGTATTTGGAACAATTGACAAGAACATTTAATTAATTAACTAGTGAATACTTTTTAAACGCAAATTACATTAATAGAAACAATATTTATGAAATATTTACTGTAACGGTATGGCGAATATGCTTGGAGGCAATCGGGTAATGATCGAGAATAAAGCCAGGCCAAGCAACGACAAAAACAAGGTCCAATAAACATATTTGCGTATGGCAGGCCACAGTATAAAGTGCACAGACTTCAATGGATGCCTCAGTGGATTGAAAGACGTTTCAGATCGACTGTACACAAAAATAAGATAGATAGTGATTAAATATTACAACCTAATGCACAATGCAACAGAAAACCTACTGTGGACGCTCTAGTGCCATGGGTGGATCATGACCTATGCCAGCAGGAGAATTTGAAGCTTCATCCTGAGTCCAAATGTCTAGAATCAGTTCTATTTTACCCTGTAAGAGGTAAGGGCAAATGGTCAAATATTTAAAATGTCATATATATAATACTGTGCAACTTACAGCTTGATTTTTAGGTAAGCCAGTGGTCCTATTGGGTGCACACATCAGCGGGAACCAGCCTTTGATGGTTCGGTGGGTAAAGAGATTGATACGTTTGCGTGCGGCAGAATACTGCTGACATTTGCGATCCGTGCTATAGGGTTCCCGCAGATTCGATAGATTTAGCTCAATGGCGCCCAAATACTCATCTTTTGTTATGAAATCCTTATCCCATACCTGCAGATGAATAATAGGCGGCACCTTTACCTCAATCTCCTCAAAGAGGCCACCCTTGCGTCTGATGACCATCTGAGAAGAAAGAAACGTGAGTTATTGAAATTTAATTAATAAAGCTCATTAATTAATGGTTAATATTATTTTACAGCTGGCAATCAGGGTTTAGAGAATGATGCACCTACCATGTCCTCGTTGGGCGAATAATGTAGGTTAAATATCATGCGCCAATTAAAAATTGCCTCTCCGTGTAGTGAACGGAAATGTATATCGGTCTTTTGCCGCTTGTTCACATCCTGGCACCAGCTGTGGGAAAAATACCACAACAACAGACAACAACGAAAATGTTTCTAATTGCGTATCGTTTACAGAATAACAACCAATGGGCCACATCCACTTACCCAACCACGTAGATGTCGCTCATTAGAGTACCAAAAATGTTCTTATCGCCGTATGGTATGTTCTTCAGATTGCGTACCACAACACGCACCTCGTATGCAATGGGTGGCAATGGTGTTATGTCCACACGTGGTGGATTCAATAGCGTCGCCTTAAATAACTCAACCCACATCTGCAGTTTTCCCTGCATTATAAATATCACAATCATACAAATTCGAATTGCTTCGGGTAGAATATTAACCTGCTCAACTCCAGGAGCGTCATCACGATAAAGTGAACGTGTCTCCACATGCTCAGGCACCAATTTGTAGCCAAAAGAAGGCAGTTTCTCCAGATTTCTGAGCACCGTCAGGCTGAGCCGTTGCGTAATGTCCTCATCTGCAATGTTAGGTGACAGAAATTAAATAAAATCAAACCTAAATCCATAGGTGACGTACCCTTTGAGATGGCAGTCTCATCCGCAAAGAGCATGTCGTCGACCTCAATGACATTGCCATAATAGTAGGGCGCTTGTATGCCACGTTGCTGGCAAAGGTGCGCCAGTATTTCGGATGGTAAATGTACATCACGCCACTTGTTGTAGCCCCGCTCGTTGTACTCCTGGAGTATACCTACAGTAGCACGATGCTTGCTATGCCATCGGTCCTCGAGGTCGATACATGTGCTACCTATAATAGCATCCTTGCGTTTGTTGTGGTCATAGAGCATGAGCTCTAATACACCATCCGAGGGCAGCGTGGCTTCCAGCTCAAAGCTACGACCAAAGATGGGATTGCTCTGATTGGGCACATAGTGTGCCCGATCGGAGACCATCTTGCCGCCCACAGACAGCTTAATATAGCAATCCGAATCGGAGTTCCAGTCTCTGGGCCTTATGTGTATGCCCTGCACTACATAGACTCTGACATGCAGATTAATCGTTTCAGTCAGAGATTTGATGGTCGTCTGTTGGCGTGGATTTATGGCAGCAGGCAGTGGGCGCAGCATATCGCCACCGGCTTCCAGGTCGGGTGCATCACACTTACAGGGCGTCAGTCTAATCTGTAGCTTAAGTGTGGCATAAATGTCCTCCTTGGGTGGGCCCTGTCGTTTGCACTTGACACCATGCACCAGTGGCACAGGGACGGCCCAATCCTGCAGAAAACTAAATTGCGGCTGTTGTTCCAGCTCTGTGGGATAGATGACTAGGCGATGCTTGCATAGATGCGTCTTGTCATGCTGATTGGCATTAAGCGAATTGTAGAATTTGGTCCACCAATTGAATCGTTTGTCATCGTGCAAATCACTAACGTCCACAATCCCAGTGTTCTTAAGAGCCTGTCTATTGGCATAAGTAGTGGTACGCAGACCGAATACCATCTTCAAGAGACGCCACCATTTATTCGGAGGCGCCTTTGACTGCTTGTCATCGTCCTCTGCATCATCGAGGGGTATATCATCCTCAAAGCCCGGACCGCTTAGTGTAGAGCTTTCAGTGGGCACCTCCGGTCGTTTGTAGCATTTGACGGGGTGCTCCTTTTGCAGAAAATTAAGTGAGTCGCGTATGAGTGCAGCGCCCAATGTGGTCTCATTGCTGAAGCTATTGACCGCCACATCGGTGGCCACCATGGCTGGCCAATATTCCGGCTGATCTGGTAGATTCACTACGCCCGAAGCGTAGGCCACCAGGTAATTAATGCTGTTACGTACACGCGTCGTCGACAGACCCGAGCAGAGCACCACATCCGCCATCATTACCTTGGCTCGACGTTTGCCCGCCATACTCAGGCTGCTCTTGGTATAGTTGCGGAGTCCAACAAAGATGACCTCCAGGCTGCAAGAAAAAATGCGTCAACAAATGTCATTAATTATATCTCAATCTCATTTAACTTACACATAGTTTAGCATATTGGGACGTATAGCCTTTGGTATGCCGTCTATCAGTACTGGCGGTTGTCCCAGTTCAATCTTGGTATTGTCTACCAGTTCAATAATCTCCACAGACATGAGCAACTCGGCCAGAACGCGGCCATCCTTGGATATGGGCACCCACTTAAGTGGCGGTGGCGTTAGGCATTTCAGTTTTTCCAGCCTGTGCAATGGACTGCGACCCCAACAGAGATTGGTATCGCCCCAGCAGGTATCATTTTTATTTTTATCATTGAGCACATTAACCGGAGTGTATCCATTGCCGATAGGTTCGTGCTCGACGCTGTACAAGTCTATGGAAATCATGGGCGGATTCTGTTCGTACCAACCGACACCGCACGGCAAACTAACCACATTGAATGTGATCACTGTATCCCAGATGGGAGACAGCGAATTCGGTATTATTTTCGTTTCTGCAACTTGATCCCCGAAAAGCACAGATACAGAACCATCAAAGTTAGATTTGTTCTCCAAAGGAGGACGCACCTTGCCCTGGTGCACAAAGGCGTTCAAACGGTAATGAGTCTGCACTACATTTGGCAGCCATAATAGCACATTTTCAGATGACCACTCGTCCGCAACGCTGGACAGAAAATCGCGCCGATTACTATCCAAAACAATCGACAAACAACCCAATACGATGCCAACATTACAGCCACAATTTGGACAACTATGGCTGCATTGGAAGCTCTTAAAAACGAAAGTCTTGGGTTTCCAGCATAGATTGCTTGCATGGTTCTTCTGTTGAGTATGTGTGTATAGAAAATGTTTGGCATTCAGCCGGCAAATGCCCAAGAGCTTTGTGTGTGAACTCAAGGTAATCTGCAACTCCGGCCAAGCATCCTGGGTACGCGTCATATTGGACATGGCACTAATATTGGTTATGAGACGCTCTAGTTCATTTACTGCCTCCATGATGATGGTGTTCAGATGATCGTGGTATATGTGCTTTAGTTTGAGGCGCAGCTGTCGCAGCTCATTTGGCAGTTTCATGAAGTAATCACGCAGAAAGCTCTGCCGGTTCTTGTCCCAATCGGTGGCATCCTTTATTACGGATATATCAAAGCGTTTATCCCAAACGCCAGTCTTGATTTTTATAGATATGTCGTTGATTATGTGCTTCAGACACTTGCCCTGATCGCGCAATTCTTTGGGAAACTTTAGTTGAAATACCTTAAACCTGACCAGTTCATTGCGCTGAAATGTATGACAGGTTATACAATGGAGATCCTTAGTTTTTTTTGTTTTGCACTTACCATATGGTGTATCAGATCGTTCATAAAGAAATCCGGCGAAAATTTGGAGCGTGTATCCGGCAGTCCTACTTGAAACAAACACGAGTTATACGGCGATTCCTGGCAAAAGTATTTTGTGTGCGCGATGGACCGACTTTTACCGTGTGGGGTCTTCAAAGGACCCACAAGCTCATCGGAGCACTTCTCAGCCAGTCTGACTACAAATTTGTACTGGTACGAGTTGGTATGAACGACACTTCCGAGAATTGGTAGAAATTCCACCAGAAAGCATTCCTCATCGGTGTTTGAGCTTTGTGTGGGAGGATTAGTAGGCATGGTGACCAGTGTATGAGTGGGTTGGTGTTCACTGATCATATGCGACTGTAGCTGGAGCAGCACACGGCCAACGTAATTCAAGGGATTTACCGGATCGTAGAGATGTATATAAGTGGGACCCAAAAATGGTTTGTCTGTGAAGAAGACATTTGTAATTGAGCCAAATACGTATGAATTGAATACCCACCATTAAAGGATATATCCTCAATGGAAATCTCGTATTCCGCCGCACATTTCCATTGTAGATTTTCATTCAGGAAAACCAATATGAGAAATCGTTGCGCTAGTGACGGAAAAACCCAAGCAAAGTTCAGTTCTTGATTCCATACTGGTTGATTCGATTGTCTGGCCACAATTGTTTTACCCTAAAAAGGAAAATAACTGTTAATTAAAATAAAACAAATATGTAATACGTAGTAACTTTATAGCCCGAAAAAGTGATTTGTATCATATAGCTACTTTTCTTCACAAATATTCCCCTAAAGAATCGTATGAAATAGCGTATATTACTCTGACTATATGCATCGATTTCCTGCAACAAATTGCTGTGAAATTCAAGTTACACATGCTGTTATCATAACAATATAAAAAACCATATCATACCTTTTAATGTCATCGAAGTCATGTGTCGTTACCAATTTGTTTACTTGCTCCAGCGCTAGTTCATCGTCAGCCGATACCGTCCTCAGTGGCGCATGCTGTGAGACGATCGCCAAATCGATCTGTAAATGACCCAAAAATTCCTGGCCTTCAACTCCCTCTTCGCCTATGGGCAGCTCCAGGCGTCCCCATTTCTTGAAGAAACAGTGATTCGGCTGATTCCAACAACTGTGCAAATCTATCAGCAATTCTCCCAAAGTAATATTCTTTTTGTAGATCATATACTTCTTTAGCTCAAATAGTACGGTCAAACGCAGCAGCTCAGTGAGTGTGCATCGTACCTCAAAGACGAAATACTACATTATATGGAAGAGAAAAAGCTTAGTATAAAATTGATCGGTTGTTGTTGTTGTAACTTGCCTCGCTGAAGAATGGATTCTCCGAGTTTGATTGCGATTTGGTTTTTTTACTCGTTTTATCCAAGGTTACCTTTACGTACAGTTCTCCGGAATGTGAACCCGTTTTCGATGCCTTATGTATGGTGGTGCAGATGAGAAAATCCTGTGGTGCACCAGCAAAACAATCATCGAGAGGATTCATTTTACAAATTACAATTTTACGTGATATTTAAATAAACATGTGACTGAAAAAGCTTGGCACAAACTAAATCGAACGGTCTGGCAACACTAAACTCACCACACTGAAACTCAACAAAAAGCTACACTTAAAAGCGCTTGACCCAGAGCCGCGAGCTTAACCAAAGCGACAAAAGCTTCCGCCAGCTAAATGCGCCCGTGCTTATTACTTGTTACTGTTGTTTGGTGTCAAGTGAAGTTGGCGCAGCTTTCAGCTGGCCCGACCAGCTATTTTTGTGCATGTGTTTGTGTGCATGTGCGTCTGGTATGTATGTGTGTTTGTATTTGTGTGGGTAACTGTCGCTGTAGCTATGTCTCTGCAGCCGCACAGTGGCACACAGAAAGGGGGTCGATTAAGATGATGATTGAATGCTTGAATGTATATATCAAATGTAACATTTATATTTAAAATAATAAAATTGTAATATATATTATTGTTGAAAACCTTTTTAACAATTAATAAATACTCAATAAAATTAATACGTACAACACAATTTTATAGATTTCAATTAATTTGTACACTATATGATGACCCATATGTAAGAATGTTCGTTAAATGTAATTAAATATTTCAATTTGTATCAAACTGTAATATATTTCATATTTATCAATTAAATAACGCATGTTTATTTAATTTCGTTGTATAATTTATAGCATGTATTTAATGCATGTTATTAAAATATTTAAGTATGTTATTTTATTGTTAATTTTATATTTAATTTTAAATTATGTTAATTTATTTTTGATTTTGTATTTTATTTTATGTTTATTGAAATTTTATTTAATTCTGTATTTTATATGTTTTATTTTATTTATGGTATAACATAATTTAATGCAACCCCCTCACACAGCGCACACACGCTACGCCTATGCGTTCAGCTCTTTGAGCTTGGGCTTTTGAGCTCCAGCTCTCCAGCTCTGTTGCTGGGACCAACAGTTTCAGTTCGTGTGCACGGGCCAAGCAGTCGACACAGTTTGTGACGTTCTCTCGCCTTCTCTTTCGCATTCAGATTCTGAGTATCAAAGCGTTTTGAAAGCAGCAGCGCGTCGCACTTTGCAGCCGTCGTTGTCGTTTGCGTTCTCGGTCGTCGCCGTTGCCGTTGCTGTTTTTATCGTGTTGTCGTTGTTGTTGCTCGATTTATCGTAGCTGCGTTGTTGTCGTGGTCGGAATTGTTGTTGTCGTCGCAGCAGCAGCAGCAGCAGCAGCAGAACTTCGGAGTGTTTGTGTGCGAGTGTGTGCGAATCAAGCGGGAGTTGGCTGTGTTACAGAGGCTTCTCTTGCAACCTCAGCCTCCAGCATACGTCTCTCTCGCTCTCTCTATCTACGGTGCGTCTCTCCTGGGTGCCTTCTATTTATGTATATGTATAACTCTGTGTATATATGTGTGTGTGTGTGTGTATGTGTGAGCTGCCGATTTTGTGTATAATTTTTTGCGCGCGCTCAATCAAAACAGAGCCCATATACTGGTTAATCTAAAACAAAACGAAAAAAAAGGCACAGAAATTCTTCAATTAAACAATAAATGAAATTTATAATTGATTATTTATTCATATTTGCGCATGCTATAAATC
>JBANCZ010001158.1:0-24112 GCA_037040025.1 Sphaerogastrella javana | reverse complement strand
TTACACAATGTGGAACAAATTTTTTTTTGTGTCATATGCAGAGTTGCTAGACGTAGTATATCAACTAAGAGTTGATTTCGATAACAATTGAATCAAAGCGATAGTTGAAAAACATCGATAAGCATAAGAGTAATATTAAGCAGCCCTGACATATCGAGTGTAAAATACTAACAAATGAGATTTATCGTGTGTACAATTTTGCATTCGAAAAAAACGCGCAAACTTGATGAGACGCTACCTGAACATAAACATAAAATATACTTGTTAAGTGAGATTTAGAATTATACAACCGTTTGCAATGGCGCATCACCGCACCAAGCACGCAACACGAAATGATTTGCCACATTTAATGGTCAATGTACCTGAAGAGCATCACGATCAAGTTAAACATGTGTGCCTCAAAATGATGTCCCATGATGCCTATGGAAAACCGTATGTATATACTCAAACTGTGAGCGTGCAAGCGGTTATCAATATTCTCGACTTTCTATGAAGCTATGAATGGACATCACGCGACTTTGAACTAGGCGCTCCTCTGGGCCGTGGAAAATTTGGACGTGTCTATTTAGCACGAGAGCGTCACTCACATTATATGGTCGCTATGAAAGTCATGTTCAAGGAGGAGCTGCGCAAGGGAAACGTACAGCGTCAGGTATTGCGGGAAATTGAGATACAATCGCGTCTTAAACATCCAAATATTTTGCGACTGCTGACTTGGTTTCACGACGAATCACGCATTTATTTAGCACTGGAGATTGCTTCGGAGGGCGAGCTTTTTAAGCATTTGCGCAATGCTCCCAATCATCGTTTCGATGAGCCGCGCTCAGCCAAATACACTTATCAAGTGGCCAATGCGCTTAACTATTGTCATTTGAATAATGTAATTCATCGTGATCTTAAGCCAGAAAATATTCTTCTAACCGGCACGGATGATCTAAAGTTGGCAGATTTTGGATGGTCTGCACATACGCCCAATAACAAACGGAAGACGTTGTGCGGAACGTTGGATTATTTGCCACCAGAGATGGTGGACGGCTTCTCTTACGATGATAGTGTTGATCAATGGTGCTTAGGCATATTGTGTTATGAATTTCTTGTCGGAAGTCCACCTTTTGAATCAAATTCGACAGAGACTACTTATGATAAAATCAGACGATTAAATCCTCACTATCCATCATTTGTGTCCCAGGGAGCTAAGGAGCTAATCTCCGGAGTAAGTAGATCATATATGCAGCAATAGATAATATATAATTAGTTTTTTAAAATTTTTAAATTTTATTTGACGATATGAATTTTTTTTTTAAAACAGTTACTTCGCCGCCAACATCAAGGACGAATCAGTTTGGTGGACGTTATGACCCATCCGTGGGTAAAGGAAGGCATGGCTAAGCGTACCGAACAACTGGAACAACAACACAATGAACCCGGCAAGGAAAACTTGGCTAGGAATTAAGCGTGACGACAATATACTTATTACGCTTATTCACTAAAAGCTTGAAGGCATCTTTAGTAGTGTATCTGGAATTTTGAAATAAAACTCTTTATGCATTAAAACTCCACGAAATTCCGATTTTGTGATCTCCCTTCAATGGTGACCTGGCATCAAAGCTAAAGTGATACATTCCTGCAATGTTTTCATTCAGTTTTATCTGATACACAAATCCCAAAATTCCACCATCGCATAACTTTGCTTTAATAAGCGCATTGTCAGTTATCATATATTGCCCTCCAATAGCAAAATTTGGAGTTTCTCCGCCATAAATGGTGCCTTTAATAGCAACGGCCAAACGATTGGTTAGTCGTTGAAATACCGAACCGCGGAGCATATTAAAGTTCTCGCTGTGTACAAAGGCGCTTTAAAAAATATTCAAAATAATTCCACAATGAATAGAACATACTACTTAAGACTCCATTCTGTAATGCCATTGTCGTAGCCCATACTCAAAACATGCTTATTGAATTCTCTTTGTTCAATATCGAATACCATACGATATGCCAATAAAACTTCTTTTGTCGGTTGAAAGAGCAAATATCCCAAAACCTTTGGCACTTTCCAAATGGGTATTATTAACTCTGTCTTAATGGGAGGTCGCTCATAGCCCGCATGGAACTCAACGGATGTACCAACACTAAATAAGAACAAAACAAGTTAGAAAATTATAAATCAATGATTGTGTTTTTGATCATAATTGATACTGCAGCAGGTTCTGATAAACTATCATTTCAATACTAATATTATATAAATAAATTTTAAAAAATACTTCCGCATATGATGGTTGATATGTAGACATTAAATTAAAAGAATTACATGATTACTTACTGTTCTCTTTTCGTATTATATATGCCCTTTAATAAGGAAAAATATGAGCCTCCGAAACCCTTGTTCATAATACCAAGTGTGCCTACCCATTTGTCCGTTTGCCAATGTTGTGACGCATTAAAAACTCCGTGCTTTTCGCTCAAGCCCATTCCTCCCCAGACATTCAAGACATTTGGGGTTGCCTCGCCATAGGAGGAAAAACGCATTCTTTCACTGGTCCTAATAGAGCAATCAAAATGCCAAATACCTACATTATAGCCCACACTGAAACAGTGTTTGGCAAAATTGCCAATATGGAAGAAACCCGGCATTTTATTCCCCCACGCCTTTGGAGGAATAATTTGTTGTGGTTCTGAGAATGTGAGTATTTTATCGGATTCATTTTCATTTAAATACATGCCTTCATCCTGCCTTCTACTTTCATTTTGATGCTCATTTTGATCTGAGTTTTTCGAATCTTTCGGAGCTTCAACTTTTGTTGATTTCGGGGCTTTTTCTTTATCTAAATTCCTAAAATCTATTTCGGGTTCTTTTTTTGACGCATCTTGCGCTTCTTTTTTAACAGATTCGGGGAAATCTATAGGAACTGCAATTTTTGTAGCCTTCTCTGCATCCTGAGGTTCTTTTTTAGGTGCATCTTTTGAATCTTTAGGAGCTTGAGTTTTTGATGCTTCTTCAGGCTCCTTTTTAACTGCATCCTTGGAATCTTTGGGAGCTTGAGTTTTCGTTGCATCCTGAGGCTCTTTTTTAGGTGCTTCAGTTTTCGATGCTCCTTCAGGTTCCTTTAAAACCACATCTTTGGAATCTTTAGGAGCTTGACTTTTCGATACTTCTTGAGGTTCCTTTTTAACGGCATCCTTGGAATCTTGCAGAGTTTCAGCTTTCGGCAAATCTTTAGGTTCCCTTTTAACAGCATCCTTGGAATCTTTGGGAGCTTCAGTTTTCGATGCATCCTGAGGTTCTTTTTTAGGTGTGTCTTTGGAATCTTTAGGAGCTTCAGTTTTCGATGCTGCTTGAGGTTCCTTTTTAGGTGCATCTTTGGAATCTTTAGGAGCTTCAATTTTCGATGCTACTTGAGGTTCCTTTTTAGGTGCATCTTTGGAAACTTTAGGAGCTTGAGTTTTCGATACTTCTTGAGGTTCCTTTTTAACTGCATCCTTGGAATCTTTAGGAGCTTCAGTTTTTAATACTGCTTGAGGTTCCTTTTTAGGTGCATCTTTGGAATCTTTAGGAGCTTGAGCTTTCGTTGCATCCTGAGGTTCTTTTTTAATTGCATCCTTGAAATCTTTCGGAGCTTGAGGATCCATTGGAGCTACATGTTCCTTTTTACCTGCATCCTTGGAATCTTTGTGAGGTTTATTCTTAGTTTGAACTGAAGCTTCCCTTTTAACTGCATCTTTGGAATCTTTGCGAGGTTTATTTTTGGTTTGAGCTGAAGCATCCTTTATAGCTGCATCTTTGGAATCTTTTGTAGCTTGTGGTTCCGTCGCAACCACATGTTCTTTTTTAATTGCATCCTTGGGATCTTTCAGAGATTCCATTTTCGGTAAATCTTTGGGTTCTTTTTTAACTGTATCTATGGTAGCTTTCGGAGCTTGGGTTTTTGTTGCATCCTCAGGTTCCTTTTTAGGTGCATCTTTGGAATCTTTAGGAGCTTGAGTTTTCGATGCTGCTTGAGGTTCCTTTTTAAGTGCATCCTTGGAATCTTTCGAAGCTTCAGCTTTCGGCAAATCTTTAGGTTCCTTTTTAACTGCATCCTTGGAATATGTAGGAGGTTGTGTTTTTGTTGGATCCTGAGGTTCTTTTTTAGGCGTATCTTTGGAATCTTTAGGAGCTTTAGTTTTCGATGTTGCTTGAGGTTCCTTTTTAGGTGCATCTTTAGAATCTTTCGGAGTTTTTGTTGCATCCGGAATGCAACTAACAGTATTCTTAGAATCCTTCGGAGTTTTCGTTGCATCCGGAATGCAACTAACAGTATTCTTAGAATCTTTCGGAGGTTCAGCTTTCAGTAAATCTTTATTTTTATTTTTACCTGTATCCATGGAATATTTCGGAGCTTGAATTTTCGATGCTTCGTAAGGTTCCTTTTTAACTGCATCTTTGGAATCTTTAGGAGCTTTCGACACTTCTTGCGGTTCCTTTTTAAGTGCATCTATGGAATCTTTGGGAACTTGAGTTTTCGTTGCCTCCTGAGGTTCTTTTTTAGGCGTATCTTTGGAATCTTTAGGAGCTTTAGTTTTCGATGCTGCTTGAGGTTCCTTTTTAGGTGCATCTTTAGATTCTTTCGGAGTTTTCGTTGCATCCGGAATACAACTAACAGCATTCTTAGAATCTTTCGGAGGTTCAGCTTTGGGTAAATCCTTACGATCCTTTTTAACTGCATCTTTGGAATCTTTAGGAGCTTGAGTTTTCGATGCTTCTTGAGGTTCCTTTTTTAGCGCGACTTTTGAATCTTCCGGAACCATTTGAACTGTATCTTTATCTTCATGCTCTCCTTTAAGTTTTCCTTTACGTTTCTTTTCATATTTATCTTCACGTGTGTCCTGTTTGGATTTTTTATTATTTGGTTGTTCTCGATTTTCAGAAGATTTTCTTTTGCTCAATCTTGTGTTCAACATAAAATTTTTGAACTGATTTAATATATCAGATCCTGAACCTTTTGTACTTTCAGGTTTATCTTTAAGTTTTATATCTTGTTTTCCCTCATTGTCTCCATCATGCTCCTTTTTAGGCTTTTTTTCAGGCTTTTCTTTTTGTTTTTTTTCATTATCTCCTTCATGAGTATCGTGCTTGGTTTTCTGTTCTGTTGGTTCTTGGGTTTCATCACCACTTCTTTTGTTCATTTTAGTATGCAACATAAAACCTTTAAACTTACTTAATGCATCCGATCTTACAGGTTTATCTTTTTTCTCAAGTCTTTCTTGATGCTCTTTGCCCTTTTTTTCAGGTTTGTCTTTTTGTTTTTCTTCTTGCTTTTCTTTACGCTCTCCTTCACGCTTTCCTTCATCCTTTTTATGTTTATCTTCATGTGTGTCGTGCTTTGATTTCTGATCAATTGGTTCTTGATTTTCATCACGACTTTTTTTGTTCATTTTAGTATTCAGCGTAAAACCTTTAAACTTATTTAATGCATCCGATCCTGCAGGTTTTGTGCCCTCAGACATATCCTTATCTTTCTTCTCATGCTTTTCTTGATGCTCTTTATGCTTTTTTTCGGGCTTGTCTTTTTGTTTTTCTTCTTGCTTTTCTTTAAGATCTCCTTCAAGCTTTCCTTCATGCTTCTTTTCATCTTGATGTGCGTCATGTTTGATTTTCCGATCAGTTGGTTCTTGATTTTCATCACGACTTCTTTTGTTCGTTTTAGTGTTCAACATAAAATCTTTAAACTGATTTAACACATCCGAACCTGATCGTTTTGTGCTGTCAGGCTTACCATCATCGGTTTTATCCTGTTTCCCCTCATGATCTCTATTAAGCTTTTCGCCAGGCTTACCTTTTTGTTTCTCTTCTTGCTTTTCTTTACGCTCTCCTTCATGCTTCTCTTCATATGCGTCGTGCTTGGTTTTCTGATCAGTTGGTTCAGGACTTCTTTTGTTGGTTTTAGTGTTCAACATAAATTCTTTAAACTGATTAAATGCATCCGAACCACCTACAGGTTTTGTGCTCTCTGGTTTATCTTTTTTCTCACGTTTTTCCTCATGGTCTATAATATGCTTTTCTTCAGGCTTTCCTTTTTGTTTTTCTTCACGTTCCTTTTCATGCTTCTCTTCATGTGTGTCGTGCTTAGTTTTCTGCTCAGTTGGTTCTTCGTTTTTATCAGAACTTTGTTTGTCTGTTTTGGTGGTTAACATAAAATCTTTAAACTGATTTAATACATCTGACCCTGCACCTTTTGTGCTTTCAGGTTTATCTTTATATTTTTTCTCGTGTTTTCCCTCATGGTCTCCATCATGCTGTCTTTTAGGCTTTTTTTCAGGCTTTTCTTTTTGTTTTTCTTCATGCTCTCCTATATGTTTTTCTTTACGTTTATCTTCATGAGTGTCGTGCTTAGTTTTCTGTCCAGTTGTTTCTTGGATTTCATCAGGAATTTTTTTGTTTATTTTAATGCGATGTAATGCATCCAATCCTGAAACTTTTGTTTTTTCAGGTTTATCTTTTTGTTGTTTCTCATGTTTTCCTTCGTCCTCTTGCTCATGCACTTTTTTATGCTTTCCTTCTGGTTTTCCTTTAAGTTTTACTTCCTGCTTTTCATCATGCTCTTTTTCATGCTTTTCTTCACGTTTGTTTTTATGTTTATATTCAGGTTTACCTTCATGAATTTTATTTTGTTTTTCTTCATGTTTGGTTTTCTGACCATATTCTACATTTTCATTAGGATTATATTTATTCTTTTTAGTGCTTAGCATAAACTGTTTAAATTCTTTTAATGCATCTGTGTTATCATCGTATCTGCTTCTTGGCTTACTCTTATATTCTCCCTCTTGCTTTGTTTCATTCTTTCCTTCAAGCACTCCTTGATGTTTCCTATCATGATTTTTGTTAGGTGGTTCTTGGTTTTCATCATTATTTTTGTTTTTCGGATTAGTGGTTAGAATAAAGTCTTTAAATTCACCTAATCTTTCCTCTTTGTTCTTATGCTGTTTCACACTTTTTTCATCAGGTTTTCTATCCTGATTTTTGTTAGGTGGTTCTTGGATTTCATCATTTTTATTTTTCGGATTAGTGGTTAGCATAAAGTCCTTAAATTCACCTAATCTTTCCTCTTTGTTCTTACGCTGTTTCATACTTTTTTCATCAGGTTTTCTATCTTGATTTTTGTTAGGTGGTTCTTGGATTTCATCATTTTTATTTTTCGGATTAGTGGTTAGCATAAAGTCTTTAAATTCACCTAATCTTTCCTCTTTGTTCTTACGCTGTTTCACACTTTTTTCATCAGGTTTTCTGTCTTGATTTGTGTTAGATGGTTCTTGGTTTTCATCATTTTTGTTTTTCGGATTAGTGGTTAGCATAAAATCTTTGAATTCGCCTAATCTTTCTTCTTTATTTTTATGTTTTTTCACACTTTTTCTATCACGCTCTTCCACATGTTTTTCTGAACGATCTTTTTCAGGGTTGTCATGTTCGATCTTCTGATTTGTCTCACCTTGGCTTTTCTTAGTGGTAAGCATAAACTCTTTAAATTCTTTCAATGTATCTCTGCCATCATCATATCTGCTTTCCGGTTTGTTCTTAAATTTTTTTTTATGATCACCTTCATGGTCCCTTTTACGATTTCTGTCATGTTTTTCTGTATGTGGCTCTTCATTTTTACCTTCATTTTTTTTCTGTTTCTTTTCGCGGTTGTTAGATTTGACTGCCTTCTCTTCGTCAGAATCACTTTTCTTTGTATTTGTAGTGGTCAAAAACTTTTTTAATTTTTCAAAAAAATCCGATTGTTTGTCAGAGCGTGACATTTATAATTTTGCGATCTAAAGAGTAATTATTTTTAGTTTTGTCATAGGGAACTCTCCATAAAGTTTTCTAATTATTTGCAATTTAACAAAACTAAAAATAAATTACTGAAATGTGTTAAAGGCTAAAGCCATTGACACAATCCAAAAGTGACAGAATGCGAATATTGTAGTGAATTGAATAATGGTAATTTTAGGAAAAAATCTAAACACTTGCTTTAAAAAGCAAAGCACAATCGATTTATTTGTTTTGAACGCACCGATTGTATAAAACCATCTTATTACTTTACAACCTTCATGTCGAGAATATCTTCAATATTCTATTCAAACATAATTTTAGTCAATGACTCAAGCGACCTGCTGCAGAATATATATTTGTTTTTTAACTTACTCATTGGCAGTGTCGTACAAAGCTCGGACCAGAGCAAAAATGATCCCATCCCTAGTTTCGGCGGTCAAATCAACAGTACCTGTATAACCTTTTAAATTCCACGCCTGCGATGCATTGAAGATTCCCATATTCTCCGTAACTCGAATACAACCCGTAATATCATGAAAGTTTGGATTGCCACCACCAGAAGAATAGAAACCGAATTTGTCGCGACTATGACTTTGGCACGAAATGTGCCATGTGCCAATATTGTAGCCCTTACATAAGCATTCATTGCTTAATTGCCCAATGTGAAAGATATTTGGCATTTCACCCCATTTGGTGTTTCCACATAATTTATTGCGAAGATCATCTGTAGGCGATTTTGATTCCTTCTCCCCATCCCCTATCTTTAGTTTTCTACTTTTCTGCTTATTTTCGGTCTCCTGATTCTCCGGACCTCCATCCTTATTCTCATTATTCTTGTCATCTATCGCATTCTTCCCATCCTCGCTTTCTGCATCTAATTCACAGTCGCAGTCTGGGTTCATATTTTGACTTTTTTTGTCTGATTTGCATGCACAGCAAGTCACAAGCTTAGAAATCTTATTAGCACGCGACATTATCACCCAAATATAATTTAATTAAAAAAGTTAATGAAATGATGGAGCCAAAAAAAAAATATATATGTAATACAACAATTTTCTGTTTCGTAACTAAATCGCAAAGGAGTAATTCTACGATATTTTATTATAATTTGTATCCAAAGCCTTCTAAGTTAAAATCTATTCAGTGACAAAAGAAACAAATTGTTATCATACTTCAGTTTTACTTTTTGGTTTTTACATAGAAATGCAATGCATTAATTACCAATAAACTCTAAATAATGGAAAACAATTTTGTGATAACGACAACTGTTTCTCTTCTGTTAACACTCCAGCGCCAGTCCAATGCCAAACCTATGATTACCATCTGAGATATTCTTTCCTTCTATGACAGTTGACACCGACATTGTGATGCCTTCGCGAAGCTTCTGCTGATATCCGAGACCAATCTCCACCTTTTTGTTAATTTTAGCACGAACTAAAGCATCGCCCTCCAAATGATAATTCAATCCTATACCGAAATTGAACTCAGCTTCTTGGGCTTGAACCTCTACACCATCTCTGGAGGAGGCAGGAACCTCAGCAGTTTGGGTGACTTCAACGCCTATCTCAGTTTTATCGTTTGCCCTGTGGTAAAGCGAGGCAAGCCACGCTTCGGCATTGGCCCTATATAACAATAATTTTTGTCAATTGTTTCTTGAGCAGATGCTAACATGAAATGGTACACTTACAATTCCCCATGAAGTGTTGTTGATTCATTCGTCCAGCCAAGTGCAACTTTCCAGCCTAATTTGCTATCGTTATTAATAATATAATCGATAGCACCTCCCACTAAAAACTCTTTGTGAGATAATACCAGAGAGCACGCCAATGCTGGGTCGCCCTTTGCAATTCCAATTTTAGAGAAAAAATTAAATTTATCCTGGACGTAATCGAGCCAAAATGCAGCAGTCTTATCACTATTAAGTAGATCATTTAACACATGTGATAGCATACTATTGCAAACGTATATTATCAATATATTATAATTACCCTGACGATGGTTGAAAGCTGCCTTCTAATGCAAGTTGTAGGCCTTCAGTTAATTTATCTTTTTGCAGAATCTGGCCGTAGAGCAGATTGTCTGTGTTCCAGCGTTCGGTCAGTGTAAGTCCATAATCCTGTACTTTGTATTTGCTTTGCAACGAACCCTTGACTTTAGTAGCATCTTGACTAGCAAAACCAGTTGTAAAAAATTCCAGACCTGAACTAGTCAGAGTCTTGCAATCCAATTGCCACAGACCAGGGTGATAGCCAACCCTGAATATGTTGCGGCATGATTTGCCCAGTTCATGATAGATTGGTGGCGCCATGTTTGGCAAAAGAAATAGTTTATATATATCGAGTGGTTGATATGGATACGTAATTTTTAATTTTAACAGTTGTGTTGTATCACCGGAATTTCTATTAATGTGTATATATTTCTATCTTGACTGATACTTGTCGTCAACAAAATTATATTGAAATAACGTTCAAAGTGTCCTTTGTATACCAATATTACATTTTTGGCACGAACTTCTCATTTGATTACAAAAAAAAATAAATAAAAATCATGTGACTACCTATAGTAATGTGAATTATATTGTAATACAACGTCTGCATATCTGTTAAATCTGTACAAATTTGATATAATATACTCCAACTGGTTTGTCGCAGCATGAATATGGTACATGGTGACTCCGTAGTGACAGTCTGTCTGTCTATTTAGAAGTATGTGCATATATATATAAGAAGTTTTATATATATTCTTTTTCTTTATGTACCAGTCTGATATTAATAATAAGATACGAATAATACAGCTAAAAGGCGTGACGGACTAGATTTGGTATCAGCAATATCAATGTATAGTATAAATTTATAGTATATCATACGCTGGAATTTTAGCTTATAAAGCAGACACATTTGAAAGATTTCATTCCAGAAATATCAGTGGTCTTGATATATAATGTACGTTGCCAAGAAAGAAATCGCGTAATTATTTTTATATAAGGTACCACAAATTCAATTTGTGTATGTAAAGTATTTTAATTTAGTAAATTGAATTAGAAGATTCATAAATTAATTTAACCAATTTAAAAAATCTATTGCTTCTTTGTGTATTTCTATAAATTTTGAAAAAGACATATTAAGCTTATCTTCACATCTAAACTTTTATAGATCTTTTTGATATTTTGTTTCAGTGAATATCAAAGTTGTAACCTAAATGTCAATCAATACGCCTGAACAGCCAATCTATCTAATCTATTTTGAAGATTATCTGAAACCCAAAAAACCGCACAAGTCAAGACCACTACAATGTTTCGATAA
Organism: Sphaerogastrella javana; assembly: GCA_037040025.1. Classification (NCBI taxonomy): domain Eukaryota; kingdom Metazoa; phylum Arthropoda; class Insecta; order Diptera; family Drosophilidae; genus Sphaerogastrella; species Sphaerogastrella javana. Next base: position 13,021 of record JBANCZ010001158.1, on the reverse strand, counting down.
GTCGCCAAAACCTCAAAAAAAACATTATAAATGCTTGAGAATTATAAAACGACTTAAAATTCTGCAATGGTTACATATTATTCGATTAAAAATCTCGAAATCTTTGGAACAATTGCCCCTGCCGGGTTTTCTACATTTTCTGCGTGAACGAAATGATGATGGTCTTTGCAAACCAAAGACAGGATTTGAGATCTATTGCGAAATGTCGAGCATACATGGATTCCATTTGTTTGTTGGCGCTAAAACGTGGCAGCGAGTGCTCTGGTGGTTCTTTATATGCCTCTCAGTGCTGCTCTCGCTTCTTGTGCTGATTATGTCATATGGCCTGACATCGGATACTCCAAGCATACGCTATATTGAGAGCATGATGAGACCTAGTCCAGAGAGACAACCAAATTTCCCGTCCGTTACAATTTGTAGTTTGAACAGAGTTTCCAAAAAGAAACTACTCAGCAAATCCAAGGAATGGCATGTGCCAGAACTAGAGCTGCAGCAGTTACCCTGGCTAACAAGTGGTCAAACAATGCTCCTCAGCAACGCTATCAATAATCTAACTTCAAAGAGCACCACTTGGTCAATGCTTTTGGAGCACATATCACCAGATCTGTGTGAGAAGCAACTCTTGGTTTGCAATTTTGATGGTCGAAGTTGTGCGGAACGTTTATCAACTACATGGAGCTACAGTGGAGCTCGTTGTTGCAGCTTTAATAGCCCAAGCAGTTGTAGCAGCTCTAGCTGTTTTCCAGCTAAAGGATTAACAGTGCGTTTGGCTACACAGTTTGAGGATTATGGCAGCGCCTTAACAAGTTCAGTAGGCTTTGAAGTCCTGATACATGAATCAGGCACAACAATTAGCCCCAACACACAGCGTGTTATGGTCACAAAGAGCACTGAAGCCCGACTCATGTTGAAACCTTATATGACACATGCCTCAACCTACCTGGCTGGCACATCCATCAAAAAACGTCACTGTTTTATGCCCCAAGAGCTCAAGATGTTTTATTTCGCCAACTATAGTCAGGACAACTGCCAGGCAGAGTGTTACAGCTCAAGGATCTATAAGCATTGTGCCTGTGTGCCTTTTTTTATGCCCAAACGATCGATTTGGCCTCACTGCAAATTACAAGACCTCAAATGCTTGCAGCACCACTGTAAGAATTTCTTCATAATCTTCATTAAATATCGAACTCACAACTTATATAGCCCGCAGTTGGCAGCAGCTCGAATCACTCTGCAATTGTCCACCACCTTGCCAGTTTAATCGCTTTGAGCTGCACTACGACGTGGTCCCATTGGATGTTGCTCATGTCCCAGCCAAGTTGCATGCTAACGATAATTTCTAGTAAGTCTGAATTAATGACATGTTGTAAGATCTACTTACCCATAATTACAGTCACAACTTCAATGCTACTGATGAGTTAGTGCTGCACATTAAGCTTGCCTCGCTCAGTGTGGAGCAGCTACGCCTAGATGTCTCTGAGAATTGGTTGACTTTTATAGGTATGCTTGCAGATACCAGCAATAACGAATAGTAAAACTCTTGACACATAGTTTGAAGATGAACATTTGAAAATCATTTGCCTTTGAGAACCTTCATATATATAAAAATATATGATTTTTATTAATCATTTAATTACACATATCATTTGGCACTAACACACATTACAATACAAAATGGCGTTGATTATTTGAATATTCGCATATCAATTGTATCATCACTAAAAGAGTTGTCATCACTAGATACACAGCTGGTCCTATCTTTATTCGACAAAAACAGCGTTGCCAATTTGACCTTTTTTTGGATAGATTCTGTCCGATTTTCAACGTCTCCACGAAATTAGTCCTTTTTATAATTTAATTTGAGTTTATATTACAATTGTAACGGATTTTAATTGTAATTTTGTAAAGTTTAAATTCTGAAACTCTTTTATGTTAAACTTTTAAAATTGGTGGCTACATCAGCTAGACTTTAAGGACGCTAAAATAGTTTTACCTCAAATTTCCTTTTGTCATATATAAAAAAGTTTTTATCCTGTTTTGCCATTTTGTTGTCACTTTGTCTATATTTATCGGAACAAGTTGGCATCACTGGCGGAAAAGCTAACCTCATTTCGTATTTTGTTCTAATGTTCCCAATGAGTTAATGAGCTATAGGTTGTCTGCGCCTTCATTTGCGTATAGCTATAACATTATCATTTCTAACCATGCCAGGCACCTTTGGAGGCATCACTGGTCTATTTATGGGCTGCAGTTTTGTGTCGGTGTTCGAGTTAATTTTCTTTACATGTGTGCGACCCACATGCTACTGGCTGGCCCGTAAGAAAATACGCTATCTGCAGCGACGTCGGCAGCGAATACAGGCGGCACTTGGTAATTAGGACAAAGGATAATCATTAGCACCATGTATGTATGGGTTTGATTGTTGGTTTTATGGTCAAGTTCAAACAGTTGTTATTGGCAGGTGTAGGCGTTCGGTATGGCATTTAAAAAGCGACGGATATTCGATATGCATGTGGTGCAAACGCAGCAACAGCAGCTTGCACCACCGCATGGAACACACAGAACGAGCAGCTGCACCACCGTAACGATAAATGTTCCACCTCAAGCACACTGGCGTTTCTACAAAATGCGACAGATCAGCAATTGGTTCATGGAGAATTTGCGAAATTATTGCCAGACAACGTCACTGCATGGCTTCAGCTATATAACACGGCAGGATATCAGCCGCAATGAGCGTTACTTCTGGTTAGCCGTGGTTATAACAGCTATAATTGCCTGTATCACTCTGGTGCTGGTCTCATTCTATGCAAATCGTGAAACGCCCACTGTGACCGTCATTGAGAGCTCACATTTTCCCACTTGGAACATACCATTTCCAGCTGTAACTATTTGTAACTTCAACAAAATATCGAAAACGAAAGCATTAGCACTACTGCAAAATATGTAAGCTACACTCAAAAACATTCGCATGACTCTTTGAATATTGAATAAATGATTTGAAATGACCTGTAGGCTGTTACCACCCAATGTTACCAAAGAGCATCTTCAGCAATTGTTTAATTTGACTCTGTTGCCCGTTGGCAATGCGATTAGCAATACTTCGCTGCAGACCTATGACAGAATTCTGAATTTAAATAATCTAACGCTAACGGATCTTACACGACAACTATCGCCGGACTGCTTGGAAATGATCTCGCGTTGCATTTGGAAGGGCATCAATACGCGCTGTGAGAGCCTGTTTCAACGAATTGTAACCTTGGAGGGAATTTGCTGTAGCTTCAATTATTTTGGTGCCATGACCAATAACTTTCCATCGTAAGCATAAACATGGTTGTTAAAGTATAATTCGATCCAAATATACTGCATGTGTTTTGCAGCAAAATTGCCTATCAGGTGCCCAAACGTCCGTATCGTGTCACTGGCTGTGGCTATCCCACTGGACTATCCGTGCTGCTCGATCCAATGGTTGCCGATTATTATGGCGCCTTCTTTAGCGGTTTTGGGTTTCGGTTACTCATACACAATGCCTACAATTTCCCAGATGAAAACTCTGAAACAAAGGTAGTCACATCGACACGTGAGAGTTTTGTGCGCATTAATCCGGAATCAACGTACGCCACCAAGGATATTCGCCGCATGGACTTGAAGTGGAGAAATTGCCTCTTTGGCAGCGAACGCACTCTGGAGGGACTCAGGCGCTATTCTTTTATCAACTGCATGTTTGAATGTCGTTTGCGTATGACCCTAAAAATATGCGGTTGTCTGCCAGACTATGTAGCCAATAATGGCACCTACAGGGTGTGTGGAGTGCTGAGCTTAAACTGTTTGATCGAAAGCAAACGTGAGTACAAATCTGGAAAATTATTAAGGTTGGAACATCTATTAATTAATGTAATAATTGTCTATTTTCATTCGAGATAGGCCTCTTTTCACGCGCCCTGGCCAACTTGGACTCATCGCTCTCTATAGTTCGTCATGCGCCAATCAGTTTTCCCTGTAACTGTCGGCCCGATTGTGAATCAAATTTGTATGTCTCAGAGAGCACGATGGGCAGGCTGGATGTTAATAATTCTAACAATAAGCTAACCAGCAGGTAAAATAACAATTATGTACAATCATTGTAAAGTTCAATTTCTTATAGTTCCCTTCATCCGCAGCATAAACCATACAGATAGCATTTTGGTTCACGTGTTCTATAGCGATCTTATGTCAACCAGATACCGCATGGAAATATTTCAGAATTGGCTTTCGGCACTCGGTATGTTCATCGATGTTATTTAAACATATAATAACTATATCTATAGACTTCCTATTTAATGTGCAGCGTCTTTTGGCGGCCTGTTGGGTCTCATTCTTGGCTTCAGCATTGTTACTGCCTTTGAGTTTGTATATTTTCTAACATTCCGACCTGTCTTTAACTACATTAATCGAGAGCGATACTAATTTTCTGGATGCAGTTGTACTACACGTTCTGTTATAAATATGTTATATAAAAAATGGCATTATGTATGCTAAAACTTTGCATTTTATTGAAATCGAAGGAATTTGATGGTCACTTTAGTCAAAGTAGCCCAACTTCTTGACCTCACCGACCATGGCAACAATGGAATCCAGAAGCTCCTCGCTGGCGGGTATGATCTGTTCTGCAGGTAGACGGAAACCAGTCAGGATGGAATTGGATGATGGACGCAGCTCATAGCAAAAAGCCATGCGTACGTCTTGAGTTCCATAGGCCCAGTCAACGCTAGCCCCAGCCGCTGGATAGATTGCATCGTAGATGTTACCACCAGTGTACTTGGTATTGTAGCGCTGAGAAACGGCCGAAATGGCTGCGTCGAACACCTGCCTATAATCCTCGACGTTGTCGGGCAGTTCGTTGGTGTGTCCATATGGATACAACAGATACTGAGAGTAGGCGTGGAAGGAGATGTACAGCTGAATCTTGTCCTTGATCGAGGCAATGTATTTGGACATCGAATAGGTTTCTATTTCAGAGAATGCACTGGGACCAGCATAGGTGTCTGTGCATTCATTGTCACTGGCGCCCACCTCGTTCCAGTGGAAGCCCCAGTTACGATTGGGATCGGCACCAAAGCAGGAACCATAAGGTGTGCGAGTCTTGCGCCATAAACGATTCGTTGTGTGTGTGAACACATAGCCATCGGGATTGGCATGGGGCACCACATACCAGTTGTAATTTTCTGCTAATGCCTTGATTGAATCGATATTTGAGTTAAGCAGCTGCTCTATGATATAGGTGGCGGCAGCAGGAGCAATCCACTCACGGGCATGAATACCGGCTTCAATGAAGATTCCAGGTTTTTCCTGAAGACTTTTGGATATCTTAACACCCAGAATGGAGCGACCCTCGTAGGTCTTGCCAGCTTCAATGAGCGTAACTACGTGCGGATATGCCTTAGCCAGACTTGTCATCCATAAATAGGTATCATCCAGTTCATGGTACGCTGTCCAATTATAGCTTTCGGCGTCACGTCCCTGAATGGCTACGACTTCTACGACTTCATCCATAGATTTCTGGAAATCCTTGGTCAGCACCTCATACTTGATCTCAGATTTGCCCAGCACCTGCATTAGATCAGGCACCTTATGTGGAGCTACCACCATCTGGACATCAGCACCAACAATGTGAACTCCATCCAGAAACAGAATAGAATCAGTAGCGCTCTCCAATTTCTTAAGCACAGCCAATTGATCAACGTTTTCTGCGTTAGCCTTGACCAGGCGATAGTTATCGTAGCGAACACGTTCCGCCTGGGTTAATCCGAACGTGGCCAAAAGGCCCAAGATCGCGAAGAATAGCGACTTGTTCAGCGACATGGTTGCCGACAATTTGAGGTTCTCTGCAGCCACATGATTGTGTTATATAGTCTCTGGGCTTTTGGAAAGAACGTCTCTGATAACCGCCTGATAAGTCAATTAGCCAAATCTTATTTATAAGCAATGGGCTTACATTGTCAGCTCCATAGAAGCATAAATATCATATAGGGTTATCTGCGTTCGCTACTTATCAATGCAGTATAAATCACAGCAAATACTTATCTAGTCGTATAATGTTCAAAATATCGCTAGGAATTACTTAATGTTATACATGTTTGTAGTTTCCTGAAAATCAAAAGTTATATTTAAGTTGGTTGTAAATCATTTGGGTTTAACCCCGATTACTTATCAATTTTTGCAGTCTATAAATTTTATATAATTCTATAAACATTTTTAAGGGCACCCTAATATTAGGTGCTCAGGCCCCTAATACAATTAAAGATGCACCGAATTGATTTAAGTTAAAATCTTTATCGAACTAAAATCCACATTTTTACTTATAATGGACAGATAAGACCAACCACAAACGCTCTATTCTTGATTGTAAATGTATATTATATGCTTAATAATATATATTTGATTGCTGTCTTAATCTACAAAATTAATAGTACAAAGATTATGAGAATCTATTAAGAACTTTACATAAAAGTATATTTAGTGTTATAAATAAAGTTGTTCCAAACCAATGTTTCCTTAAGCTTAACCCATGCTTTCAAATTCTTTAACGCATCAATCAAATTGTTAATAGTATTTGACATTCTATGACATGTATTCAATTAGAATATGATTGATTGCTAGTCAATTTAAATAGGCAACTAAGACCAAGAAATGACCCAAAGATATTTGTATAGTCGTCCAGTGTTTTCATTTCATAGCCAACTCCAGAGATGGCCCAATTAAGTGAAGTGGAGTCGAACAGACGGCGACTCTTTAGAGATTTTCTGCGCAACAGCTATATAAGTGGACTACAACCGTTTCTGCTCCATACTCAAGTTCGCTATGCCAAGTGAGTAGATTGGAGTGGTGCGACTTCTTCCAACTAATCATAATCCCTTGGTCATACTAACACCTATTGACAGAGCACTTTGGTTATCGTTTCTGGCTGTGATTGTAGTCTCAACCCACATTGTTATTGTCAATCTTATGCTGGAGTATATTGTCCAGCCCACCGAGATCCACATGGCACCCAATCTGGTGCATGTGGCAAACAGCCCCTTCCCAGCCATAGCTGTCTGCAGCGCGAACATGATCAGTAAACGTCTTATGCATTCATATGCTGCCAAAATGTGAGTCATTTATTTATTACAACTCTTAAAAATAGCCCAACCTTTTAACCTCACCAACCATAGCGGTGATGGAGTCCAAGAGTTCCACGGATGTAGGTGTTATCTGTGAGGCAGGTAGCCTAAATCCAGTCGCATATGAATTAGAAGAGGGACGCAGCTCATAGCAGAAAGACATGCGCACGCCTTGAGTTCCATAGGCCCAGTCAACGCTAGCACCAGCCGCTGGATAGATTGCATCGTAGATGTTGCCACCAGTATACTTGGTACCATAGCGCTTACTAATAGCAGCGGTAGATGCACTAAACACCTTCTTAAAGTCCTCGATGTTGTCAGGAAGGTTTTTGGTGTGACCATAGGGATACAGCAGATACTGGGAGTAGGCATGGAAGGAGATGTACAGCTTAATCTTGTCCTTTATCGAGGCAATGTATTTGGACAGCGAAAGGGTCTCGATTTCAGAGAAAGCCTTGGGACCAGCGTACGTATCGGAGCATGGGCTATTGCTGGCACCTACTTCGTTCCAGTGGAAGTCCCAGTTGCGGTTGGGATCAGCGCCGTAGCAGGAACCATAAGGTGTGCGCGTCTTGCGCCATAGTCGATCCTTGGTGTGTGTATAAACATAGCCATCGGGGTTGGCATGGGGGAACACATACCAATCGTAATTATTAGCCAATTCTTTTATGGCGGCCGCTTCCGAAGTCAACAGTTGATTGATGATGTATGTAGCAGCAGCTGGAGCAATCCACTCACGAGCATGGATGCCAGCCTCAATGAAAATGCCTGGTTTCTCTTCGGTATTCCTACCAGTTAGCCGATCCCGAATAGAACGCTGGGAGCCCTTGGAGATTTTCACCCCCAAAATTGAGCGACCCTGATAGGTTTTACCTCCCTCAATTAGAGTGACAACATTTGGGTATTGTTTGGCGAGGGATGTTAGCCATTCGTAGGTATCATCCAGTTCGTAGTATTGCTGCCAATTGTAGTTGCTAGCGCGATTTTTAACGGCCACCTCCTCGGGAATTTCGTCCATGGACTTTTGGAAATCCTTGGAAACCAGCTCAATTTGAATCTTAGCAGTGTCTAGCAACTCTAGCAGATCGGGCACCTTATGTGGGGCCACAACCATTTGGACATTGGCGCCCACAACGTGAACTCCATCCAGAAATATGATCGAATCCGTAGAGCTTTCCAATTCCTTCAGCACAGCCAATTGCTTTTCATCCTGCGCCTTGGCCTTGTATAAACGATAGTTATCATATCGTGCACGTTCCGCCTGGCCAATTGCAACGGTGGCCAAAAGACCAAATAGAGCTAATAGAAGCGACTTGTTCAGCGACATGGTTGTCGTTGCTTTGAAGTACTCAAACTTCAGCAGTGGTCTTATATAGGCGGAAAATCGCTTGGCGCGGGCATCAGAATTGTTGGCAAGCTGATAAGTCAGTTGGCCAAATCATATTTACAGTCCTTGCATTCTGTCGATCTTATTTTGGGGCTTAAAATAAGCTACTAATCAGGGCAAAAGTCGATTATCAGTGAACAGGCTTCATTATAAATCATTGCAACGTGACGTAGACACAAAACAGAGAAAACAATTGCAACTCGACATATTATAAATAAGGTATTTGTCTGTTTAGAATCCGTTTATAGACACTAAACATTTTAAAGACCCCTCATTTCCACAAACTATAATTGCATATAATTAAAAAATAATTAACTTGGCATTCAAGAATAGATTAACCTAGACAAACTTGAAGCAACGCCAGGCGAATATAGATTAGTGTAGAATGAAAAGTGGAAATTCAGAAGTCTGAATAAATGAGTATAAATTAAAATAATCAAATCAGAACTTGACGTGGATTTGTAGGCTGTTGCACCCGGTACTGATTACTTTAGATGTTAATTTATTAATTTATTTTTTTATGATATGATAATAATTTATATCATAAGACAACGTAGATTCAATAGCAAACTCGTATATAATATTTGGATCATAAATCAGTGGAAGAACTTCAATTGACATACACTCTCGACTTGCATGCTAATATTGGTTCCAACGCAATCTAATCGACAGCTATCTACACCAGACAACATATAATGCTCAATACCCTACGGACGCTACCCCTCATCTTGCTCTAGATGTCAACGACATGGGGCGCCGCCTGCTGGTGCTGACCAATTTCTACCTTAATGCCCACGATCAGCCACAGTTGGACGTCGCAGAATTGGGTCAACTACATAGACTGCTCAGCACCTACTACAATGGCACTGAGTACTCGGTGCATGATATATTGAGAGAGTTATCGCCCGACTGCGGTGACTTAGTGCCGCGTGGGATCGTCTATGGCTCGCCAGTGAACACAAGTCAACTGTTTCTCAAACGTGCCACATCGTCGAGTGTGTGCTGCATATTTAACTATCGACGGCCAAGCTATTCGCGATTCCCGTGAGCGTGAAATTCAATAATTTATGATTTTAACTCGAATACCAATAGGCAAACTATTTTGATTTCAATATTTGCAGTGGTCGGCGTGCCAATGATGACGCTGAAATGGCCGCACTGCCAGAGGTTATCTTTGAATCGAATTCTATACTGAATGGCATACAGTTTGTGCTGCAGGATGCCACGGACGATGACTTTACCAAGACCTACTTTAGCAATAACGCTTTCAGGGTAAGCATTTTACCAGGCCCAACAAAACATTCATAAAGATACCATTTATCAACAATAGATCGGATAAAACAATTGTGTGTAGGCCCAATTCTATGATGCGGTGCTTGAATTGTATGCTAATTCCATTAATAATGCTCTTGTATTTAAGATACAAATATTTCCCCAGCAAGACTATGCTACTGTTCAATCCAATACAAATGGCGAAATTTTGGTCGATCGTAATACCATTGTCGAAATACCCATACAACCGACATTTTTCGATTCCAGTGCCTCAGTCCGAGGCGTAACACCGCAAACGCGTCGCTGTTACTTTCCCGAGGAAGGCAAAAAGCTATTAAATCAGTACGTTTAGTTCAGTGTCCTCAGCTTCAATAAGATGTAAATATCCCCACAGATCCTACTACTCTTTGGACGAGTGTCTATTGCTCTGTCGCATTGAGAGCATGGTGCAGTACTGCGGTTGTGCTTCTTCACCCATGGCGGGCACCTTTATAAATGTCACTTACTGCACCCTGCTCGACTTGCCTTGCCTAATGAATTGGAAACAAATTTGGTATGGCTTTACTGAGTATCCCTATGTTCAACATTTGGATGACGAAGAGGATCTATCTAGTATTAACGATCAGTGTTCGCATTGTCTGCCTACCTGCGATGGAGTCTTTTTTGATATCGTCAGCAATGTTGCACCATTACGCAAAACTTATAATTCCTCCGGTTATTTTCATGGTTTGCTGTAAGTTCAATTCGTAATCTAATTTCAGAAATAATCAGTTTTTTTGCAGGAAAGGTCTAAATAACGATCGCCCTTTGTCCATTATTAAACTATTCTTTAGACTACGATTTGCACAGGCCACTGAAATGGATATGGTTGGTGATTGGGTTGTTCTACTAAGTTGAGTCAAGATATATGCAAATCGGTTAAATAGTCAGTAATTTGATCGCTTCTTTACAGATCGCTTTGGTGGAATTCTTTCGCTTATGTATGGATTTAGTATTATTAGTTATATAGAGATCCTGTATTATCTAACAGGCAAATGGTTCGTTCACATTTATAGATCATACAAAAAACCCAACAATATTGAGAAGTCTAAAGATGAAATGTATTCAGGGAATGCTCTAAATTGGAAAGAGTTATTACCTCGTGTTATTGAGGGGCTTAATCGCGTTGAGTTGCAAAAACGGTTATCAGAAAGAGTAAATTAAAGATAAGTCCATAATGCTTAGCACAATTTACAGTATATTGAAATCGCATTACGTTTAGTCATACACACAAATTTAACAATCGTAGCGAATTAAATCGTACTTATTTTAGTATCAAATAAAGTGTAACTGGAGTATATGTATTAAATGTTTCATCTACAAATGTAATGCCAAAAAATACCAAAACCTGAATCTCAATGAGTCTCTTCAAGGTTTCTACCGCTTAGTAATCATCACCACGGGAAACCACCTCCTTGCAAGTGGGTCTCAAGATAATGGTATGCTCATACTGGGCTGTGTAACATCCCTTTGTGTCGCACAGAGGTGGATAGGCCTCCACAATACCCTTATCGCACAGATCTTTCAATGCCATCTGGTATTTAGTAGCACCAGCTCGATCCAGCCAACGCTTGCAGAAGGCCAAAGTGCTAAAGTGCTTATTAATGGTGCCCAACAGCTGTTTGGAAGACTGCAAACGCAATGGCACAAATGGTAAATCAAAGTTCTTCATGTAATGCGAGCAATCCATATCGTCATGCACTAGACCACGACCTGTGGAGCCGAAAGTTTCAATAGCGTAAAACTCATCCTCTTCCATTCGTGTCGATTCGCCACCCTTGACAATGGGTACAGTTTTGCCAGCGTGAATACCTGAATAATAAAAATAAAATTATTTTTGAATATAGAATAACATAACCGTAAGCACTTTAGCAATCAATTAATCAAGATTTACAATCATCAGACTTATAAAAGATACGATATAATGAAAATGTATAGCTTACGGTACGGGCTAATTGAGTGTCCATTCAGATTTCGTATAGCCTTAATGGGATAGGTTTTTCCATCAAGCTCAATTTCGTATGACTCCATAACCTCCTGAATGGCTGAACCAATATCGCATAGACGAACATCAATTCCCGCCTCCTTGATGCCAGTGTTCGTGGCCTCCTTGACTGCCTGGAGCAGCTTATCATACTTGTTATTGAATGTCATCGTGAAGGCACAATCGATGATGCGCCCCTTGATGTGAGTGCCAAAATCAATTTTGCACACATCATCATACTGGAGAACAGTCGTATCGCCTGCATTGGGCGTATAATGGGCAGCACAATGATTCAGCGAGCAACCGGTGGGAAAGGCTAGGCCAGCGTCTAGGCCATTTTCGCCAATCAGACGTCTTGCAGTATTCTCCAACTCCTCGCAGATCTGTATCATAGTCATGCCGGGTTTAATATAATTTTGCATATATTGGCGTGTCTGACGATGTGCCTCGGCTGCTTGTCGCAGCTCTTTGTAAATATCGGTATTCATGCGATCCAGAGCACGCTTCTCCTCCGACGTAAAACGATCCTTAGCCGTGCGATCATCGGGCATATCCTTTGGCGTTGGATATTCCATAATCTGACCCTCCGGGTACTCGCCATTGGCAAACAGCTCCGAAATGGGTATGGTGGGTGGATTCGTTTGACCGCCACCGGCTTTTTTGCCCTTGTTCTTCTTCTTCGCTGATTGCACTGCCGCCTTTTTATCGGCTTCGCCATTCGTTGGTGTCTCGGGTTCGCCTCCCTCAGCAACGATTTTCGCAGCCGCCTCTGTATAAAGGAATTGCGCATGTAAAGTTTTGTGCAAGCACACACACACATGCGTATATACACATGCATGCAATTGCTATGTGCGGGTCACTCACCTTGTCGCAGTTTTTTGTTATTTGGCTTTGGCTTCTTCTGTTTTTTAATTTCTTCGCCGGTTCCAGCTGCAGTCGCTTCGGTGACCGCCGCCTCAACGTTGGGACTTTCAACTTCCGACATAATTACTGATCTGACCTAATTTGCGAAATAAACTTGCGGCTACAAAGCAATGGCGATGATAGGAAAGCACGAGGTTGGTAATATTGCGCCGGCCACACACGGATCAAGCGAATACTGTGTGATGTATTGGCTGTAACGTGTATTGTCTTCTCATGCGATAGTTCAGCAAATGCAGACGAATATTTTTACAATTGAATACTTTATACGTTACTTTCGAC